>CM035412.1:97245084-97480084 GCA_020310875.1 Ceratopteris richardii
GTATGGGATTTTGTCTTTATTGGTTATGATCAAAATAAAAAAGGATACATATTGTATAATCCCACTAAAAAAGGCTTCCTAGTTAGTAGGGATGTAGTCTTTGATGAAAATAAATCTTGTTTTGATGATGACAGGAAAGTGAAGCTACCCCTATGATTTAGAAGAAGACTTTCCACCCCTTCAAACAAAGAAACCAAAGCATCATGAAGATAATGATTTTGAAGATGACATGATAGAGTTGGACAAATTGAAGCTATGGAAGAACAAAGGGAAAGCTAAGGTTCAAGACCTAGCTCAAGGATCAAAAATCTCTCTACAACCAATCAAAAGGTCAATGAGAGAAAAGAAGAAACCAGAAAGATATGGATTTGATACATCATTGGTCACAAAGCACTCAATCTATATGGCTAAGGGCTCCAACAATGAAGAACCAACCACTTATGAAGAAGCTCAAAACAAGGAGTAGAGAAAAGCAATGGATGAAGAAATGGAAGCTCTCATGGACAATGACACACATGGGAACTTGTCCCTAGCAAACCATCAATGAAGGTAATTGGATCAAGGTGGATTTATAAATTGAAAAGGAATCCAGATGGGAGTATTAATAGACACAAGGCAAGATTAGGAGCCAAAGGGTTTGCTCAAACCCATAAGATAGACTATGAAGAGACCTTCTCACTTGTAGCTAAAATGCCTACCATTAGAGTACTTGTTAGCATTGTTGCATCTAGAAATTATACCAATTAGATGTAAAAAATGCATTCCTCAATGGATGGATTTCAGAAGAAGTTTATATGGCACAACCACCAGGTTATGAATATGCACATCATCAAAATTATGTGTGCAAATTGAAAAAGGCTTTGTATGGTTTGAAACAAGCTCTAAGAGCTCGGAATCATAGATTAGTTACCTACTTGCACGATCAAGGATTCAAGGCTAGCAAAGCAGATACATCCTTATTCATCAAGAAGAATGGATCAGAAGTTATTTATCTCTATGTATATGTTGATCACATCATAATCCCAGGGAATGACAACAATGGAATTAAACAGGTAAAGATGGGAATGAATGATGAATTCAAGATCAGTGATCTTGGACCACTCACTTACTTTTTTGGACTTGAACTTGTATATACAGATTCTAGTATCTACATCACTCAAAGGAAGTATGTACATGACATGCTTTCTAAGTTTAAAATGGAGAATACTAAGTGTGTAGGTACACCCATGGAGTTGAACCATAAGCTTAGTGCTTATGAATGAGAACGCATTGAAGACATCACAAGTTATCAAAGCTTGGTAGGAAGTTTGAACTATGCAACTCTCACTAGGGTGGGCATATGCTATAGTGTTAGCATACTCAATCAATTCATGCACAAGCCAAGGAAGCCACACATGGAAGCAACCAAGAGAGTGCTCAAATACTTGAAGGGTACCATCAATGAAGGGATTTTCTACCCCTTTACTTTAGATATTGATTTCAAACTTTACTCAGATTCAGATTGGGTTGGATCAAAGGATGATAGGAAGAGCACAACAAGTTATTTGTCTTTTGTAGGTTCAAAGCTCATCTCATGGTCTTCAAAGAAGCAACCAACTATTTCTCTATCATCTATTGAGGCTAAATACAGAGGTTTGGCAAATGCAACACAAGAAGAAATGTGGTTGAAAGGTCAAATTTGGGGTTACATACTCTAACACCTCACATCTTTGGTGATAACACTAGCTCACTTCACTTAGCAGATAATCCAATCTACCATGCTAGAACAAAGAATATTGAAGTCCATTATCATTATGTAAGAGAGAAGTTGTTGAGCAAGGATATTCAATTATCCTATGTATCTACTAATCTCCAATGTGCAGATAGGTTGACTAAGCCATTGGATGGTATCAAGCTAAGCAAGTTAAAAGGAATGATTGGTTTGCTAGAAATCAAGGAAGAATGAAGACTCAAGCATGCTAGGCTTCAGGGGAGCTATTGGTGCATTTTTTATCCAAGCCTAGTGCTTGATCATTCATCACTTTGTTATGCATAATCTCAATGAGAGAAGCCACAAGAACAACCTCTTGTAATAGTGATCACTTCGAAAGTAATTACCTTAAAGGGAAATACCAAAGAGAATCTCATGACCTTTCTAGGTACTAATCACGAAGTTGAAGTTGGAGAAATCAATTATCTAATATTTCCCTAACATAAGGGAACTTTTAGGTAGCATCTCTCCAAAGTTTGAATTCAAATACCTCTATTTATACACTCAAAATGAGTCGTAGATTAGAGCAAATTCCATGCTACATTGAGAGGAGGTTTTGGTCGACATTTATATATGATGAAGCACACATTATGCCCCTTATCCTCAAGCTTCATCCCCATTCTTTCCATGTACTATATGTTCAATACAGATTGACATTTCAAGTCATTTCTTGGAGTTCACTTCAACTACTGCTACAGGTTTATGTTTCATTTTCACTCTACTTTGATCATTGATTTCTCTGTGTATACTTATTTTTTTTATGCGAATTGAATTGTTATAGGTAAAATGTTAAGTCAATTTGCATGATATCAATTTTCATCATCATTGGTTCAATATTTTATGAGCTACATCTATTTGAAGTGACCCATGTATGCCGGCAGATGTTCCCTAAAATGTCGGGATGACACCCCAATGTTCCTAAATCAAATTCTCTCAATATGGTTGATCCAAATTCATCATTTTTGTTGCTTTAGGTTCATCATATATCTAGTTTGAAGTGTGCAAAATATATCTGGACAATTCTCAGTAGGCTAGGAGCTCTGAGTGAAATTCCAGAGAGCACCTTATCCCAAAATACCAAGTCCTGAGTTATATGTTTTGAATTAAGTTATCTGTTTTGATGTATCAATTTGAGAATTATCTTCCACAGCACTAAGGTGATCTATATGTATCCTTAGCAATCTCGAGGTGCTTATTTACTATCCCTGAAGGTATCTTGGTAGGTGTAGAGAAAGTTTTTGCAACACCAGACTCATCCTTTTGAGGTATCCACCATCTCTTCTCACACATGATAGTTGTACCTAGTTAGGCCACAAATGCCATATCCACCTAGACCAATGCTAGAAAATCCTACATGCCCATCTAGACTTGTGTTGAGTTAGTAGACATCTAGTCCTAAACATGTAATTATAGTGAATTATGGACAAGACCAAGAGCCAATCGAATAGAAAATAATGTGATCCACTTCTATCATTACAATCATTACGGGGCAAGAAGTGAACAAGAGGCATACTTTCAATAGTATGAATCATCATCTAGTTACTCGGGTTATCTAGATTATCCAGGTGGATATGATGACTACTACAATGAAAATTATGGGTATATCAGGCTTGATTATAGACAAGTAAATTACACTTATATTCCACCCTGAAATGTGGCTAGAACCTACTCCATACCGACTCCACTGAGAGGTCCTTGCTTTAGGTGTAATGGGGATTTTTCTGTTACAGAAAACCCACATGAAAATCCCCCAATTACCACACATACAACCCAAAAAGTCTTTTTGTAATGATTGTGGCGAAACACATCTGTACAAGCATTTCCCATATAATCCAAATAGGAGCAAACCTGCATCAACATGGTGAGTGTAATCCCCTCTAGTAATGAAGGAGGCACTCAAATGCACTCAAGCGTTAGAAAATCCTAAAAAAAAAAACCAAAGGCAAGATAATGCTTGCTTGTACTAGTTCTAAAAGTGAAGCAAGGCATCCCAAAGACTCCTCATCTATGAAGAGGTACTTTAAAGACTCAACGATCGAGACAATAAAGAAAATTGAAGAAACACGTTGCTAAGCTTGAAATGCAATCCAACAAAAGAATGATGAGATCACCAAATTACATAGTCAAGCTCATGATAGATTTGTGCATACTACACCAATAATATCTTACATCCACCCATACCCACACCTTAGTTTACCCACACATGAATTGGATAGGTTGCTACATGCATAATATGATATGATTCAAGGAGGAAATTTAATAGAGCATCTTGAAAAATGTTATCCAAATGAAAATTATATGGGAAAGGTCTACCAATGTGTTGAAAATCGGTTGAAACTGCTTTAAAATTGCTAAACAACATTTCCAATTAGGAGCCAAGCAATGGTCCACAAGTTGTTGCCATGGCTATGGGTCAAGTAAATTCTAATGAAAAGCCAATTAAAGATCAGAGCTCACACATAGCTTCTCAATTATGGCACTCTCCTAAACATATGGTCGAATTTCTAATTGATATGGGTGACATAGCTAGTGTGATCCAATTATCCCTTGTACATGCTTTAAAGGCTAAATTGAAACCCTTTGAAGCCTACATGTGTTGGAAAAGTCACACTTGGGAGGTATTCAGACTACATGTTTGGCAAAGTCACACTTCCCATACACTAACTAAAGGCCAAATTACAAGTAAAATTTTTTGTCTAAAATTTATTGGTACCTCTTTTCACTTATTCATACCTCAATGGCTTAATTCCAACCAAGACTCCAAGGATTCTTGATTCTACCTTTGACACTAAGAACATACTGAAACAACCACCTAAAAATCACACTCAATTGACACAAAATCCTAAAAAAGTATAGAGGAGATCAAAGAACTTGGGAAAATGTAAAACATAGCTCCATACCAAGAGTTTTGGGTCTTGATTCACATTCCACATGTCTTGCATGAAGACATGAAGCATTTCTCTGCATTAGTAGCTATGAAAGTAAGGCCAAATTGATAAAAGCTAAGATGAGAACCAGTTTGCATCAAATAAATGCTTTCTATCTGCCCATCCTATAGATGAAAATGTAGGGAAAAATAGCACAAATTTACATTGTCTAGAATAAAAAAAACATCAATAAATTTGACAAACTATTCATTTAAACCTTCAATAGGTAGAGCACACTTGAACTACACAAGATAGGAGTCAATAATCATACAAAAATATCATTATTAATACTTGAAAAACCTAAGTGATAAGAAAAGTACGTGAAAAAAATGAATGGCATGTGTAAGAAGAGGATCCTCTTTGGATCTTTGGCATTGAATATTTTTTCATCTTTGATTTGGAAACCTTCACAATCTTCTAGGTAAATTTGCTTCTCCCATTTTATAGATGACTTAATACATGGCTTGCTAGCTGCTTCGTGAACTTTGCAAACAAATGTGTAAGTTTCAATTGATGTGGTATGGCCAATGTGGTCATGTGAGATCTAATGTTTTATGTGTTTTTTGATACATTGTTGCATTCAGCAAATAGATGTGATAGCAGTAAATTTTTTCATTTCATTTATAGTTTTCTTTTTGGTTACTAAGGCATGCAGGATGTTGCTTCTCTGTCTGGGATACTAAATCCCTTGTAATAGAGTCATCATACTTCTTTGTCCATGCTGCTATATCGCTTCTAATAGAGTCTTCGTACTTTGCATCTACTCTTTTTTATCTCTTTTCTAAGCATTCCACACTCATCCCTCCATCCATGGCTGTGCGCAAGAGGAGGAGCTAGCCATTGATGGATTGTGTGTGCACATGTGTGTATATGGAGTTGTGTGTGTGTGTGTGTGTTTGTGTTTGTGTGTGTGTGTGAGAGAGAGAGAGAGAGAAAATTCTGTATATCATTTCCCAAACTTACACCTCTATTATAGAACGAGAACTTTTCTCCAGCTTCTGATTTTATAAATTATAATAGAGAGACCTTATACATGATAATATAGACTATCTTGGAAAAAAGAAAGTAGCAAAAAGACTGATTGGATGAGAGAGATAGTTTCAATGTAATTGTAAATTCATTGAAAATCTAAAAAGTACTCTGCTTAATAGTCTTTTAATCATTATTCATGAAGAAAAACATATTACTCTTTCACACACACACACACAGAGAACACAGAGAGAGAGAGAGAGATTTAGAAACCATTATATCTTTTCCAAACTAAAATCTAGTTACAACTCTCTTAGAGAAGCATTGCCATTTCTGAGAAATTCCAAATGTTTTCGAACGGAGATGACCACCTACTTTCGCTTCTTCAAGAGCCTTCGTCATCATTATCAGATGAGCTTTCTTCATCGTCATCATCATCATCAGATGAGCTTCCTTCATCATCATCAGATGAGCCTTCTTCACCATCGTCATCAGATGATCTTTGTTCATCATCATCATCAATTGAGCTTTCTTCATCATCAGATACTGGCAGATTTTTAATCCGACAGCAGAAGCATGACTCAGAGGAAGAGGAAGAAGCATACGCATACACATACACATGCACATACAAATACATACACATGCACATACATATACACATACACATACACATACACATATGCACATGTATACACATGTATGCGCACATACACATGCACATACATACATACATACATATACATACATACACACATATACACACATACACATACGTATATACACACACATACACACACATATGCACACATACATACACACACACACACACACACACACACATATATATATATATATATATATATATATATATATATATATATATATATATATATATATATATATATATATATATATATATATATATATATATATATATATATACACATACACATACACAAACATACAAATATACACACATATATACATAAACATACACACATTAATGCACACACATAAATACACTCATTAAAGAACTTGGAGAAGCTTGTAGAAGGTAGAAAAGTGAGTTGCGAAGCGACAAAGTTTGGTCCAACCTACCATCACAAGACCAACCCTTGAGATTATGGATACTCAAATAGACCTTATAGGCATGTAATAAGTGCAATAAAATAAACTATTTACTTTGGAGCATCAAGGAGAACGAGTTGATACAAAATAGATAGGTTTGCACATTGACTAGCTCAAAAAAACTTACTATCTTTGGATGCGACAATCGACTTCAAATGCTCATAGCAACCAACGTGATTACAATTAGAAAAAATAATTTTGGATGAGTGATACTATAGGGTTGAGTGTATAAAAGACACAAGAGTACAGGAAATAAGCAAAATATCCTTTTGGAATGAATCAGACACTCAAGAATGGTACCTCCTATTTTTCAGGAATGTGTAGAGATAGACCTCGAGACAGAAAAACTAATATTTCTCCCAATCTACTAAAACAAATGCTTTGAAAATTTATACACATATACTAGACACTAATATCTTTCAATGAGTCCTCTCTCATCCAATTTGGAGCTCTATAGAGAGAGCAACAGCCTCTGCAAGCTTACTGTTGTTTAAGAAGATGATGCAAAAAAATGAAGGAGTTGCAAGACAATGATGGCCACAAGTGTAAGTATATTGCTTCTACAAGTGGATTTTGAATTCAAATGAAGGTGGTAAAAGTTGTTGAGGGAATCAATTCACTTTCCTACAATCTAGGAAAAGTGAAGATCTAGTTTGATCTACTTTTAGGTGATTGATTGATTCATTCATTGATTGCAACTCAACCACCTCAAATTCGTGGAAGTTTAGCTTTCTTTTTCTACTTTTACATGTGTAAAACTCTAGGATTTTACAATGGTAAAAGATCCATTAAAAATCTTTTAAAGAAATATAATAAATGAGCAAGTAAAAGAACTCTCCAACAGATATCCTTTCGACGTAATCCAAGCAATAGCTTTTGATGTAGATCAAATCCACCTCAAGCATAGTGTAAGATTGATGTTCCAAAAACTTATACACACACATACATGGATATACACACATACACATACACTTAAATACTCACATACATATATACACATACATACATACACATACATACATACACATACACATACACACATATATTTATTTATTTATTTTCATTCAGAAGACCATTTTTCATGAACTTGCATGTTACTATTTGAAAAGGTTTTACCAACAAAAAGATTATTCCTACATCACATGATGAAATGAAGAAGACAATCAACAATCTTGGTATAGATTATCATTGTATACATGCATGTCCTAATGATTGTATTTTATTTGGAGGTGAATATGTAGACTCTTTGACATGTCGAAAATGTCAATCTCCTTGATATAAGGATGAAGATGGTAAGAACTCAAAAAAAAAGAGACATTTTTCATTAGCTCCATGAATTAAGAATATGTTTCAAAGCCCTAACTTATTAAAACTTTGACATGGGGATTTGATCATAAAAGTACTGATGGAGTAATGTGAATTTAGCAAATAGTGCAACTTTTCAAGATATTGATTCTAGATGGCCTGATTTTGCAAAAGAGCCACACAATCTAAAGTTATGTGTTACATTGAATGGGGTTAATCCATTTTCAATGAAATCTAATAAGTGGTCAATATCTAGTGGTAGTCATCAACTACAATCTCCTACCATACCTTAGTATTAAAAAAGAAAATTTAATGCTTTCACTTTTAATCCTAGGAAAAAGACAAGTTAAAGATATGAATGTATATCTTACTCCTCTCATTGCTAATCTTCAAGATTTATGGAGATTGTGTCATTGACATATCGAAAAGCATTATCAAAGACACATTATGGTTCATGGAATTGAAGCTTGGACTATATACAATTTTCTAGGATATGGGGTCTACTGAGGTATATATATATACATACACACATATATATATATATATATATATATATATATATATATATATATATATATATATATATATATATATATATATATATATATATATATATATATATATATATATATATATATGTGTGTGTGTGTGTGTGTGTGTGTATGTATATATATATATATATATATATATATATATATATATATATATATATATATATATATATATATATATATATATATATATATATATATATATATATATGTGTGTGTGTGTGTGTGTGTGTGTGTGTGTGTGTGTGTGTGTATATATATATAATTGTATGTGAGTTAATCTAATTATATTATGGTTTTTATGCATGGAGGATATTTAATAAGGGATATAAGGATTTTTCTTACTATGGTGATTGGTGGAGATCAATTTATATTAAGAATCTCATTAAAAATATTTATCTTCGACATTGATGGTTCTTATCGGACGATCATCCATTACGATGAAAAAGAGAAGTGATACATTTAAATGGAAAGATTGAAACATGTGAGTGTCCAAAACCAATGACATCTATCGATTGTATCAGAAATGGATAGAAGGGCCTATTATAGATCCACAAATCCAAAATCTTCAATGACAATAAAAATGATGAGAATATGAAGATTAGAGGTAAAGGAAAATTATCGCTAGTAGAGAATATATCGATATGGTATTCTTTGGAGTATTGGAGAGAGAGAGCTAAAGATCTATCATCTTCTTGATCCTATGCATATATTCAAGAATGATGATTATTCATTATGGCAACATGCTCTTGAATTAAAAGAAACAACAAAATCAAGAAATGATTTAAAGGGTCAAAACTCAAAACCAAAGTCATGGACAATTTTAACTTATGAACTTGATATGTCGATACTTACGGCAAAGGAGATGCAAACTATTAACAATAGGATTCGATCAATTCAAACGCCTACGTGATATGCAGTATCTTTTCAAAACACGTTTACTTTGGATGACAGGGGCTTATTTGGGTTAATGACACATGATTGGCATAACTTTCTGAAGCACATTCTACCTCTTATTATCAATGGATGTGCAACAAAAGGAGTACGGGACATGATCTATTGCCTTGAATCACTTATAACGTAATTATCATACTTTTATATTTAATATATAAGACTATTTGATATCTTTTTTTTATGAATTAATTTCATTATAATTTCAATTTATGATTGATAATAATTGGATTACATCAAAAGAGATCAACAAAGAATCAATCCCACAAAAACAACATGGATGCATGGAGCTACTATGTTTGATGGAGAAAGACCTTCCAACATCATTTTTTGATATCCAGGTCCATTTATTGATCCATCTTAGGGATGAAATAGAGGTTGCAGGAGTAGTAAACACTCGATGGATGTTTTGGGTCGAGCGATTTATGGGCATATTAAATGGTTATGTGTGACAAAGAGAAAAACCATAAGGATCTATGGCAAAGGTATAGATGCTTGAGGCGTGCATGTACTATTTTTGTGAATACCTTAAAAGATTTCATGAAGAAGCTCCACGTGCATGGACTAACAAGTCTTCTTCAAAATTGATAGATGAAGTATTATCAAGTAAAAGAGTTCCATTTCAATTTAGATTGCAAGAAAAAAGTGATGTTTCTACTTTTATTGCATATAATAGTGAACGCATGCAAGCATTCATTAATGAGTATGAATAAGATCTTCAAAATCTCCTAAGTAAAAGATGGAGAAATAAAAGGTATAAGCGTAATCTCGATAGTAATGAGAATACACACACACACATACATACATACATACATACATACATACATACACACACACACACACACACACATATATATATATATATATATATATATATATATATATATATATATATATATATATATATATATATATATATATATATATATATATATATATATATATATATATATATACATATATATATATATATATACTTTCATGGATTGGGTAAATAATTGTTTGCAATGAGTCAATGAAAATAATGAACATATCCCATATGAGCAGAGGAAGTTAATGATAGGTTGTGAAAGAAAGGTAATTTGATCCTACTTATATTCTATTTTTACCCATATTAGTTTCACTTGTAATTTTTTTTTTTTTTAATGCAATCTGTAGCTCAGTGATGAGTAGCACCTCCTTTAATGTCAATCCGGGAAGATGTGAGGATGGTGTGAAGACCTCGAGCAAGTGAAGGCACAAGTGCGTGAGTGAGAAGCACACTAACATGCACACACATACACACACACGTGCACACACGGTAAGACAAAGAGAGAGACAAAGGAGTTCTTTTAGATTGCTTCAAAAGTGCTCATACAAGTTTAGATCAATTACAAGCTAGCCTCAAAAATGAGCTCTCTAGCTCTATTTATAGTTTTTGACTAGGTTTTGGCTGTGTCCAGACCTAGTGTCTGGCCTAGTTAAAAATTAGGTTCTCTACCCTATTTGGAGGTTCAAACAAAGTCTAAAAAATGTGAAAACTGACAGGTAGGTACTTCTAAAGCTCCTCAAGCTCAAGGACTCCTTGGCTTGCACAAAATGGAGCTACAAAAATATGAAATGGTATTTACAATGGTTTTTAGTGATGAAAATCACTATTTTTGTAGGGGTTTCTATTAACATTTTGACATACATTTCCTGGAGCTCCCTACTTGCTCCTTCTCCTTGTGTGTCCACCTCTTTTATATGCGTTAGTGTCCTGAAAAAAATATTGGCCTACTTGCCAGATCGTCGTTGACTGCTCTGTCTGCTTGTACTTTCTCTTCTCTCTGACTCCCTTCGTAAGCTTCTTTGCCTTGTGAGTCCTTCAGTTCCAACACAATCCCAAATTTTTACTAATATTTGGGCTTATGGATAGCTTATTAGAATCAAAATTATTTATTCTTTGCAAAAGACAGAGAGTTCTAGCATTGTTGCTTCTTTCAAGCAATTATCACGGGCTAGTTCAAAAGAATGAAACTTATAGATAGCAACTATTTTTATGATATAATTTATTATTTTTTAGAATTTTATGAACCTTTCCTTCAAGACATCCTTCACATGATTCTGCATAATCTAGTAAAGCAAAATTAGGCAAATTCTCCACCATACCTTGATGTTTTCGTAACTTCATGCTCTCCTTAGGTGTAGTAGACCTAGCAATGTTAGCATGACTTATTTTGGACAATTAAAACATGCCACTTTTTTTTTCACCTTGAAGTAGACAATGCTCCTCATTAGGTGAGAGGCATTAGGGAAAAAAGTGAACCTTGTTTTTATCTCAAGGGGGATCACTATGGATAGATTTACATGCTTTTTCTAACTCTTCTGGGTTGGTTGCTATGACACTCATGTTTCCACCAGTGTTTTTTGCTTCATGCTTGGTAGTTCATGCATATCTTGGTTGAGCAAGAAGCAACCTATTGTGGCCAAGTCTAGTTGTGAGGCTAAGTGCAAGGCAGCTTTCACAGCAACTATTAAGGGTGTGTGGCTCAGATGCCTTATCCTGATTTGGGTGTTCATCAATCTTCTGCCACCAACATCTTCATTGATAGTGAGAGCGCATTGGCAGTTGCGAGGAACCTTGTGTTCCATGCTCGCACTAAGCACATTGAGGTGTAAACACTCTGCCTAGAGAGAAGTTTGAAGCTTTCCTCAAAGTTTTGCGCTTACTTCCTTTTGTGGATCGATTCGACATAGCTTGGCAGTTCCTTATACATATGTGCTATTTTCATTCTTCCACTGACCTCTAACTCCAACAAGTTATAGCAAGGAGATTCAAGTAATTTGTAGATGATTTCCAAAGAGTGGGATGCCCTCACAAAAGATATTACCCCCTTGTTGTTAGTTGGTTTGATTAATACCAATTGAGGTCACTAGTCTTCATCATGAGGCTATCTACACTTAATGAATGTATCAAAGAAAGTGTAGATTCAAAAGATAACCTAGCAATAAACTTCAGTGTTCTTTTTCAAAATACAAAGAGAAATATTCCATCCTCTATTAGCTCTTTTAATTCATCAATAAGAGAGATCAATGACTTAATAACTAAGAAGCTAAGTGTGGAATGTGCTAAGGAACATAGGAATCATAGTAACCATCATAAAATGCACTCCTTAATTGTTGTTGGAGATCATCTAAAACACTTTTTTAAGAAAGTCCCACATAGTCCCCAAGAGATAGGAGAGAGTGGTAGTACTACATATACTAGAGCAAAAATGCACAAATCATATGATATAAAAATGTTCATATCGAAGACAAGTGTTCCTACAATAAACTTTCCCCTAATCTCAATATACATTGAGACCTATGTAACCACAACAAAACATGTATAGAGATCAATAAAAAGGACCATAGTCCCCTCCACTAAGGTTGAGATATGAACCAAGGAACCAAGAACTACAAAACCATAGGGAAGAAATACATACAGTTCTTCATGTAAATCACCATCTCTAAATGTACTTTTCATGTCCAAATGATGTACATTCCAACCATGATGAGCTGCAAGTGGACAAATGCTAGGAACCATAGTCATTCCGCATGTGGGTGCAAAGGTCGCATCAAAATCAATGCCTCTTTCATGAGCATAACCTTTTGCAAACAAGCCTAGCCTTATACTTGTCAACTATTCCATCAGGCTTACATTTCAGCTTGTATACCCATTTAGTGCCAATGGCCTTTTGCATAGTGGCAAATCACATAAAGACCAAGTACCATTCTTCATGATAGCATCATATTTAGATTGCATGGCAACCATCCAATTTTTTGAATTTCATGCTTCATCATAAGAAATAGACTCATTCACATCATGCAAAAACTAGAGGCAGCCATAACATAGCAATGTGATGCAAAAGAAGCACTATGAGAGCCTAAATGAGTACGATATGACAAAGGTGCATCTAATTTTCTATCTCACAAAGTCTGAACCTACTATTTAGGTATAGTTTTTGCCTCCTCTATATCAACCCTCTCATCAACAAGTGCATCATGTAAATCTACATAAGAAATGCAATGATTTGCATCATCATGTGAAACCTGTAAAGCTTGAGAAGTTACCTTGTGTGGACCAAGACTTGACTATCTAGTTGTAAAAAGAGGCAACAAAGTGTCATACACATCTAGAGAGCTAATACAAGTCTCCTTGTTACATGAAAGTAATGGCTAAATTTCATCTTCCACAAAAACAACATCACAACTAACCAAATACATTTAGTCTATGGATGATACAAATGATAGCCTTTGCTTTCAAAATTGTACCCAAAAAAATTACATTTTACTGCTTTATCATCCAATTTTCTGTGTTGTTATTTAGACACTAATGCATATGCCTAACAACCAAAGACACACAGATGAGGAAATGATGTCTTGTGACCATGCCAAGCTAAATATGGAGTGATAGACTACAATGCTTTGGTGGGACACTTGTTAAGTACATATGTTGCACACATAACAACCTCAAGGTAGTTATGTGGTAAAGCTTGACTTTTGCCATACACCTCACCGTCTCCATGAGTGACCTATCCTTTGTTTTAGAAACTCCATTTTGTTGAGGTGTATACGACACTATACATTGATTTTTTATCCGACGCTCAACAAAAATGCAATAAAATTAGAAGATATGTATTCCCCCCTCGATCATAATGAAGGGTGCCCATTTTATATGCTAAGAGATTTTCAGCCAAAACCATAAATTGTTTGAAGCACATAAACACATCAAATTTTCTTTTAGTGGATACACCCATGCATACATGGAAAAATCATCAATAAACACTCAAGTAAAGGAGTTCCCAAAAGAAAATATTTGCATAGGAGCACAAACATCACTATGAACAAGCTGCAATTTTTAAGTAGCTCAAATTGAACCATCTTTTGTTAAGGAGGAACATTGCATTTTGCCCAAAATACAATGTTCACAAACATGTTTACAAGGTGCCTCAATTTTTGGCAGAGAGGACACCATTTCAAATTTTTGCAAGTGTAGCAAACTAGTATAATTCTGATGACAAAAGCATCTATGTCAAAGCTTTGCATGTGACATGGCCTCAAAATCTTGATTTCCACATGCTGAATCATTCACAGATTTAGCATAATCTATGAGATGATACAGCCCACAACATAAAGTGACAAAAGCAATAATAAAATTGTCATTTGACAGATCATGAATTGTACATTTGTCATCAACAAATTTCCCAACCAAATTGATATTGGCTAATGCTGAAATTGATAACATATTTTGCTTGATCCCTGGCATAAACAAAGCATATGACAATGTGAAAGAACTACCATCAGTATAGTCAGAATGATCTTACTAACTCCCATTATGGGATTAGATGATTTGTTACTACATGTGACAATATTCCCTGTAGGGGTAGGCTCAAGTGAACTGAAGAAACTATGCTACGAGTTAATATGTTTGGTTGCTCCATTGTTAAAGTAACCAAACAATTGGGTATACTACAAACATACATTGTCCATGAGAAGATGGGTCATAATTGCAAACAAAAGTAAATGCCCGTTCTTCATTCTACACAAGATTAGGAGACCTTGTTTTAGGTGTAGATGCCTCTACAATAACCATTTTGGCCTCTTTTTTCTTTGCCTCTTTTGGAGCCAATTTTGGACAACTTTTTATGACATGATTATTTCCTTTATAGTATTTGCAAAACAATTTTCGCTTTTCTCATTTCTTCTCATCTTTTTCTTCCTTTTTTGACTCTGCAAAATTTGCAAATTTTTGTTTACTAGTAGATGAGCCCCATTTACCTTTGGCCTTCTAACTAACTAGGAAAACTTGATCTGCAACAAACATAATGGACATGTTCTGCCTAGATTGATCTTCCCGCAATAAAACAAAGACTAAGTCCTCAAATGTTAAGGCATTTGGATTGTCTTTCATCATCAATCAAAGAGTAGAAGCAAAACTCTGATATGAATATGGAAGACCATTAAGAACAGTCTGCACAAATGAGCTATCTGGTAAGACTTCATCAACAAAAATCAATTGTTCCTTCAACATCCTTTTCTATTTTGCAAGAGTGAATATGAGGGATAATGACACGTTTGATAGATAAGGCTATCAATGCATGTGCTTGAGCATCTTTACCATCCCAATGAAGTTTCTCTATAGTATGTGGAGTAGGAACCGAAGCACGAACAAGAACCTGAAGATCGTCATCTCCAATGCCATCTATGTCACCTTCAGAAACTGTATTTGCAAGTGTAGTAGGTCATCTTTCAACACCTTGCACGATATTCCATAGTCCTTTTGCAAGCAATACATGCCACATCATACATGCCCATAATGGGTAATTAGTACCATCCAATCTGCCCTCAATAGCCAACATACAAAATACATCATTGCTTTCAACCATGGCCATTAACTAAAATAACCTTATGGAGAAAAACATGACCATATCCCAAAAAGTTAAACAAAACTACCTTGTCAAGCTCTAGTAGATTTGTAGCAAAATTTGAGGCACTTGTACTGGCAAACAAAAATCTGTATATATGCTTGGCACAAAAGGACAAAATTGCCTGCACACACTACAAAAATGATAGTGCTCATCAAGTGCATGTTGTCAAGAATGTTGGAAACAAGTGTGCAATGGATAGATAGGGGTTGGGAAACACTCAAACTTCAAACGCCAAAAAAAAGTGAAAAAAAAATGGAAAGGCAAGTTTGGAAGAGGATCTCTCCTCACTTCTAACTTCAAAAGTGATAAAATTTATATAAAATGATGGAGATGAATTATGTTATAGTGGCCCCATTATATTACCAATTTTTACAAGGATAAATGTGGGAAAAAGGTCAAATATACATTTAAGATACTCCCTTGGATTTAGGAATTAACCACTAAGTACATTAATTAGCTTAGCAAAAGTTTTTCCAAACAGATTAAGCTTCAAAAGGGAGTGAGTTTGTAATTTTCAATCATCAAAGAATGAATGCTTTTGGAAAGTTCAGGGAGATCCATTACATGTTAAATAATTATGTATCTGTGTGTGTGTGTGTGTGTGTGTGTGTGTGTGTGTGTATATATATATATATATATATATATATATATATATATATATATATATATATATATATATATACACACACACATAAACACATACATACACACATATGTGTATGTGTATGTGTATGTGTATGTATGTATGGATATGTATGGATATGTATGCATGCATGCATTTATAAATGCATGCAATGCAAGTTGTTGTAGACCCATGAACGCAAAGCTTATTAGCTTCAAATGATGAAGATAAGTTCAATTGTCAATCCAAGTACTTACCATTAGGGGAAAAAATGGACCTTACATGGGTTTTGTATGGATCCCTAATTTTTAGGGATTATAGAGCTTAATACATGATCTTAAGGAGGGGTTTGAAACCACTGGTGGTTCTGAAAAATAAAATAATACTTCATCTGTCTATATTCAAAATATCATATGTGAGGATCCTTGACCATTTGATTTGTTAGATCAATGGCTAAGTTTAAATTTTGTGGAAATTTAGAGAGAGACCATTTGAATTGTTGGAATGGGCTAAGGTCTCAGATGCAAGCTTGTCAACCTTTAGATTTTCAAAGATCGAATTGCAAAGTGCAAAGCGGATGAGCTAGATCACACATTTGTTTTTTATCACTCTATGCAACAATCTAGGTGCTTGGATCTTGGGAGATAATGTACAAAAAGTTTAATAATCTATGTAGATTTGATGGATGTGGTGACTTTGAAACTCTTTCCATTGAGGTTTCTTATTACTTTACTTTACTTTTATGAAGTTTTGAATTCATTAAATGATCCATAAAGTCATTTGGTACTCTAATTTTTCTTTAGACATCTTCATTTTGCCAACAAATCCCTCCTCTCTAGAATCTATTGTCCTCATTAGGTAGTATGGTAGGGTCATTGGGATCATAGTGATAAGGTAGCCTCCATGGATTTTGCATCATGTGGTTGGTCTATCTTTTCCAAAAATAGTATGATGTAATTCCAGTTTAGAGCTCATAATGTGAGTAGTGCATTTTGATCATACTATTGGAGTTTGAGGTCTGCAAAAGCACAGAAACAACATAAGGAAGAAGAAGAAGCTTGGCGCACAACAAAACATTGAATGAATAACAAGTGAATGCACAAAGAGAAGTGACCCATTAGGGTTATAGGCATATATACAAGGTGGTGAAAAAACCTCCTAAAGAGGGAAAAAGGTGCCCCAATGATCCTAAGTTTGTTCACACACATCACTACCAAAATATATCAACAAATCCCCTTTGGGAGTGATTCGATGAACAAGGAGCTGGTAATCATGTATAAGGAAGTGTGCTATGTGAAAAGAGATCAATCCACAAAAGGAAGCCCAAAGCTTTGTGAAAATATTCAAACTTCTCCCTAGGTAGAGCCTTTGTGAAAAGGTCTATAATGTTATTATATGTGGGAACATATGTCAAACTAATCTCCAAGAGGAGAACTTCTCCCTGACCTAATGATAATGCACCTCAACGTGCTCTATGCGAGCATGGAACACATGGTTCCTCACAAGTGCCAATGTGCTTTGACTGTTAGTGAAGATGATGGTGGCAAAAGATTGACCAACACCCAAATCAGCCGAAAGGCATCTGAGCCACACACACTTAATAGTCATTGTGAAAGCTACCATATACTCAACTTCACGACTAAAGTTGGACACAGTAGATTGATTCTTGATTAACCAATATATGCATGAGCTACCAAGCATGAAGCAAAAACCATTGATAGACACACAAGTGTCATAGAAACCAGCCCGGTTCGAGTCAAAAAAATCGTGTAAATCTAGTGGTAATGATGCACCCTTGGGATAAAACAATCCAAGTAGCTGAGTACCTCTCAAGTAGAAAAATATGTGCTTAAGCACCAACCAATGCTTGACACATGGATAATGCAAAAAACTGCTTATCTAAGAGAGAGCAATCTGAATATCAAGCCGAGTTATGCATAAGTAAATCAAACATCCAATAGCATGCTGATAGAGAACAACATCAAATACATCTTGAGCATCATGAAGACTCAATCGTACACTTGTTTCCATAGGAGTGGCAATAGGTTTGCAATCTTCAAGGCAAAAATGATGCAATAATGTGTCAATATATTTTGTTCGTCTCAAAGCTATTCCCTCATGTATACCCATTTAGTGCCAATTTCCTTTTTGCTTGGAGGCAAATCACAGAAAGACTAGGTACCATTTTGCATAATAGCATAATATTCTAATTGCATAACAATCATTCAATTTTCCAAATTTTGTGCTTAATCAAACAAAACAAGGAATTCTCAAGAAATTTTAAAGAGACCCCCTTGAATGTTTGTAAATAATTTCTTACTGAATATTGGAGGAAATTAAAATATGTGATATTGTGTTAAGTTCAGGGGTCTAATTGACATAAAGAAGTAATGGTTGTATCCCATATGTGAACCTTGGATATACAATATGTGGAGCTAATACTATATTAAATGCAATAAGATATACCTTGATCATGTTAATAATCTTTATATGCATCTAGAACACCAAATTAGGAGTGTGGCTCACAATTTCTTGCCAATATGCACTAGTATTTACCATATAATATATGTGAGCTCATTTCTTTGATGGGTTGCTATCAACACCTTATATTTCTTCTTGGGTGAGTGGGCTCACATGATTTCATATGTAATCCATGCAAACAAGGTAACTAGGATATAAATGTTTCTTTAACATATTTTGGCATTTTATATGATATGCTAGCTAAAAAATATATCTCTTGTGCTATTTCAACTAGACTTCTTCTACCTAATTGAACAATATATCTTTTGTTTGATTCGGTGTAATGATAGATGCGTCATTTTCTTTCATTTTTTTCGATTCAATTGTATATTCAATATACTAAAGTGGTTTGATTGTGATATAAATATAGGAGGAAGGTTACTAGGAAAGGAGATTATTGTCTATTATCTTTGTCAACCATTGCAAGACCATTAGATTGGGGATATTATTTTCAAAAGCATGTAATAGGTCTTGGATGATCCTCTTCTACTGGTTATCCTCAATTGGTCTTTATAGTTCCCTTGGTTGTTGTTTTTCCCCAATATTATTTTGTGGTCCTTGATTCTCCTTTTCTTTTTCATGTGTAGCCTCATATATCCCCACGGAAAACTTGTTTATGGAAGATCATACATAGCTGGCAACACAAGAGATGGTGGGTGTGGTTCAAGATTAGTTCTAGATGTAGAAAGAGGTGCTTTGAGTCCTATGATGGATTTTTATTCTTGCAACTTTTCTCAAAGGGAATTATCCTTTGCCTCAAGTTTTGTAATCATATTAATACTTGAATCCCCTTGTATAAGCATTAAGGGCATGTCTTCGACCAATAAGGCTTGCCGAAGTTGATCTCTATCTTCTTTGGCCTTCTTGTGGTCTTCTTGGACCTTGATGAGTTTTACCTTTAGTAATTGGAGTCACTTATGTTTCATCGTAGCCTATTTGATCATTGCATCTATGGTGGTCTTCAAGGAGATTCTAGCATTAAAGTCTATGAACTTCATATTTATTTACTTTCCCTTGTAATTGTGCCACTATCCCTTGGAGGCCTTGGATTTTCTAGCACATTATCTTTCACTTTTTGATCCTCTTTCTTTTAAGCTTGCATGGTTTTCAATGATTTGTTGGCAACCATGAGATTGTTAACCATCCTTTAAATTCAAGTTCCAACTCGTAATCATGAGCTTTTTCTTCTTAGTGCAGATTCAACCCATGTCCCAAGTGGACCATGACAAATTTTGGATGGTCAATCTGCCCTATGTCTTGGTTTTGTACTTTTTTAGATGGTGTTGACTTATATTATGCATTGAGTTTCTTACTTGTTTCTTGTCCCTCATTGTCTTGTAAGTCAAACATGCATAATGGATTGAAGTGGAGTGGAGAAAATTAGGTCGTGATGAATTTGAGGTTATGGAGTTTGAGGGGATGACAAAATGAATAATTCACAATGATGTTCTAGATGTTGATCCTTTTTGGTGTTCATGATGACAGATGGTGTGGAGATCAATGAAAGAATGATGGACGATATGAAATGGTGGTACACAGGTTGACAAAATGAAAAATTAAAGATGGATTGGATGATGGTGATGAAGTAGATAATGAAAAGCACAAAAAGATGTACCAGTAGTTGTTCAAATCACTACAACATATGAGGGGCATATCGATGCTTCCTATTCCAACGGTCACTCGTGGCATCGGTATAAATGTTGGAAAAGTCCATTTAAAGATACCGATGGTCAAGTGAGCATTGATATGACCCTTTAAAATAGATCGTCGGGATTTCTCACGATTGTCGGTATGGGCATTGGTATAACCATTGGTATATGCATTGGTATAAGCGTCAGTATAAGCATCGGTAATTTCCAGTAAATCACTGAAGCCCATACCGATAGTTATACCGAGGCCGTGTTTTAAACATACCAAGAACCCAAGAACAAAACTCAACATTTTGCGCATGTTTTACATTGAGTACTGCTTGCTTCTATCGAACTTGCGCACACGAACCGAATTGTGACCTGCATTGTCTTGTGCACACACAGATAGAGATCTCTCTCTCTACACACACACACTCTCTCTCTGTTTAGATCTCACATCTTGGTAAGTGGTGCGCATGCTCTTAGCCTTTGTCTTTCTCTATGCTTTATGTTTTATAATTTCTCTTTTTTTTTTGTAGAAGTTTTTTGGCATCGATTCTTTGGAATTACATGATAGACGACATACATTACGCTTTGACGACAACAATCCAAAAGAGAGACATACCTATAAGTGATTGTTTTATTCTCTATTGATAGAGAGAGAAAGAGAGAGAGAGAGAGAGGGAGAGATGAGAGAGAGATAGAGAGAGATAGAGAGAGATAGAGAGAGAAAGAGAGACAAAGAGAGAGAGAGAGAGAGAGATGAGAGAGAAAGAGAGATAGAGAGATAGAGAGATAGAGAGATAGAGAGATAGAGAGATAGAGAGATAGAGAGATAGAGAGATAGAGAGATAGAGAGATAGAGAGATAGAGAGATAGAGAGATAGAGAGATAGGGAGATAAAGAGAGATGAAAGAGAGGAAGATAGAGATAGGAAGACAGAGCATACATACACACACACATCTACACATGCATATATACACACACACATGTACACACATGCATACATACACACATATACACACATGCATGCATACATACACACATGCATGCATACACACACATACACATATACACACATGCATACATACACACACACACATGCATACACACATACATACACACACATATACATATGCATACACACACATACACACACACATGCATACACACATACATACACACACATATACACACATGCATACAGACACACATACATATGCACATATACACACATGCATGCATATATACACACATATATACACACATGCATGCATACACACATATACACACATGGATACATACACACACACATGCATACACACATACATACACACACACATATATGCATATGCATACACACACATGCATACACACATACATACACACACACATATACACACATGCATACACACACACATTTATATACACACATGCATGCATACATACACACACATATACACACATGCATGCATACACACACATACACATATACACACATACATACATACACACACAAGCATGCATACACACATACACACACATATACACATATGCATATACACACACATACACACACATGCATACACACATACATACACACACACATATACACACATGCATACACACATGCATACATACACACATATACACATGCATGCATACATACACACACATATACACACATGCATGCATACACACACACCCACATACATACACACATGCATGTACACACATGCATACATACACACACATATACACACATGCATACATACACACACACATACACATATACACAGATGCATACATACACACACATGTACACACATGCATACATACACACACACATGTACACACATGCATGCATACACACATGCATGCATACATACACACACATATACACACATGCATGCATACACACACACCTACACACACATACATACACACATGCATGCACACACACACATACATACACACATGAATATACACATGCATACACATATACACACATGCATACATAGACACACATACATGTATACACACATGCATACATTCACACACACATACATACACGCATGCATGCACACATATACACACACATATATGATTTCAGTATAGATAAATAAATATGAAAATAGCTAGGGTTTAAATTAAATATATAAAATTATGATTTTAAAGTTTTTTTTTACATCAAATATATAAAAATAGGATTAGGGTTTTTAGGCTATTTACACATACATACACATATACTTATACACACATATATACATACACATATATATACGCATGCATACACATATATACATGTTTTAGGTCTAGGTCTTTCTGATTAGGGTTTTAGGGTTTTTACACATGCATAACATATATGCACATATACACATACACATATAATACATATATACATGTATATACACATGGATACACAAATATACATATTTTAGGTCTAGATCTTTAGGATTAAGGTTTTAGGGTTTTTACATACATATAATTCAATTAAATTTATATAAAGAAAAAATATAGAAAAAAGTAAGAAAAATATTTGAATATATAAATAAATATATATATATAATAGGATAATTGTATAGATAAATAAATATGAAAAGGATCTAGTGTTTTAAATAAATTAATTAATTATATATAATTAAATATATTAAAATAGGATTAATTTTAAGAATTTTTATCAAAGTAAATATATATACACATACACATACACATACACACACACATATATATACACATACACATACACAAACACATATATATACACATACACATATATGTACACATGCATACACACATATAAATGTTTTAGGTCTAGATCTTTACGATTGGGGTTTTGGGGTTTTTACACATGCATAACATATATACACACATACACATACACATATAATACATATATACATGTATATACACATGCATCCACAAATATACATATTTTAGGTCTACATCTTTAAGATTAGGGTTTGAGGATTTTAACATACATATAATTTAATTAAATTTATATAAAGAAAAAATATAGAAAAAATTAAGATAAAAATTTGAATATATAAATAAATATATATATATAATAGGATAATTGTATAGATAAATAAATATGAAAAAAGCTAGTGTTTTAAATAAATTAATTAAATATATATAATTAAATATATAAAAATAAGATTAATTTTAAGGTTTTTAATCAGAGTAAATACATAAACACACACATACATATATATATACACATATACACATACACATATATATACATATACACATATATATACACATACACATATATATACACATGCATACACACATATACATGTTTTAGGTCTAGATCTTTATGATTAGGGTTTTAGGGTTTTTACACATGCATAACATATATACACACATACACATACACATATAATACATATATACATGTATATACACATGCATATAAAAATATACATATTTTAAGTCTAGATCTTTAAGATTAGGGTTTTATGGTTTTTACATACATATAATTCAATTAAATTTATATAAAGAAAAAATATAGAAAAAATTAAGAAACAAATCTGAATATATAAATAAATATATACACACATACACATATATATATTGAAAATAGGATAATTGTATAGATAATAAATATGAAAAGAGGCAGTGTTTTAAAAAAATAAATTATCTATATATAATTAAATATATAAAAATAGGATTTTAATTATATAAGAAATAGGTGTATATATAATACATATATATAATACATATAACACATATACATATATATAGGTCTTTAGGATTAGGGTTTTAGGATTACGGTTTTAGGTTTTTTTAGGTCTTTAAGTCTTTAGGTTTTAGTATTTCAGGTTTAAGTCTTTAGGAGTATGATTTTTAGGTTTAATAAAAAAAAATGTTCTAAAATGTCCATATTGTATCAGATGGCTACTTTGGATCCAGAAGAGAGAATGAGTATGAGCATCTCCACGTATGTCCAAAGTGTGGGGCAAATAGATTTAGAGAAAACCTTGAAGGCGAAGCAATCTCCACAAAGGTTCTTCATCACTTTCCTATCATTCCACGAATTAAGAACATGCTTAGACGCAAATCTATAGTTGAGTTAATGTCATGGCATGCAAAGAGCAGGTCTACAGATGGTGTAATGCAAGTGTGTGCTGACTCTGATTCTTGGAAGCACACAGATAGTAAGTGGCCAAAGTTTGCTAGTGAGCCTCGGTCCATACGTCTAGGCCTAGCTATGGATGGAGTAAATCCATTTGGTTGACGCAGCTCTCCATGGAGCACATGGCCTGTATGTTTGGTCAATTATAACATCCCACCATGGTTGGCCACAAAGAAAGTTCATTTATTATTAGCTCTTATTGTTCCTGGTAAGTATAAGGTAAAAAACATGGATGTATATCTTGCACCATTTGTGGAAGAACTGTGCATTTTAGGGATGGGATTACTATGGGTGACATGTCTCAACCTATAAGAAGACGAGACATGCGAGTGCAAGGCATACTTATGTGGACGATGCATGATTGGTCCGGTTATGGTGAATGTTCAAGTTTGTCAATTTTGGGTTACCATGCTTGTCCTTTATGTGGACCATGACTCGAAGCACGCTATTCCAAAGCACTCCGTAAAACTGTGTATGAACGACACCATAGATATTTGCTTGATGGACATGTTTTATGTGAAGGACAAATTGGTCAACAAGCGCAACACCAAATGAAAGTTAGTGATTGGAAACAACCGTGGGATTCAAAAACTCTAGTCGCTGGCATATATTTATCGAATGAATCTCTGAGTCGAGTACAGATGGACTTTCTTCTACCTCTATGTTCTCACAAATTTTTCTACTACGTGAGGCGACTTTGATCAGAAAGAAAGAAAGATAAGCACAAAGGGAGGACTTAGAAGAGCGAGGTCGTATGCGAGAGTTGTGGGCAATTACTAAGCCCAATGGAACAGTATCGGAATTATCCATAGTCGATGGATGTTCTTCTTAGAGCGCTTTATGAAGACATTAAAAGGGTTTGTTCAACAGAGAGCATGTCCAGAGGGTAGATTGGAAGAGGGATGCTCATACAAGAGTCTCTTGTATTCATAACTGAGTTTCTATGTATGTCGGATCCAGAAATGCCTCGCTTATGGAGCGATGATGAAGATGTTCTTCTCATAGGCAATGAACCACAAGGTAAAGGGTTGCAAAGAAAAATGGATCCAGCTTTCAGAGAGAAGGCAATGAAGTTTTGCATAGTTAACTCTAAGCCTATGCAGAAGCAGTTAGAAAAGTATGAGCTTGCCAAGGAGACCAATGCAAAGGGAAGAGCTAAGTTTTGACGGAATCGTTCCACTCGATTTTTGCCTCTTCCAGAAAGGCTTCGACCTTGTCCACCTTTTCCAACAAACAGATGGCTAGATACAGTGGTTTCACAAGCAAAAGCAGCGGGTGAAGATATCTTTGAAGAAGAACTCGCAAAGGGATGTGATTGGGAGTATACTAAATATGGTGCACTATGATCTCATGGATGACGCTTTTGGATCGCACGAATCGATAAAAATAGGTCTACTTTTGATAGTGCGGTGATGGTGAACTTTTTGCAAAAAAGTAGAGCGAGTGCAAGAGATGATAATGCTCAAGAAGGGTAGCTAGATTATTGTGGAGTGATTCAATATATCTTGAAACTATCCTTTAGGAAGTTTGATTACTTTGTTTTTTATGTGAAATGGTTCAAAGTAGTCACCTCTCGAAGAAATGCAATAGTGAGGCAGGATAAAAGCGGTTTGCTTCAAGTCAACTCCACAAAATTATGGACAGATGATCGAGATACATTTGTACTTTCCAAACACTGTGAGCAAGTTGTTTTTATACCAAATTCAAAAGAACCAGAGTGGCTATTTGTTTTACAAGTCGCCCCATGTAGTAGACAATTTGTAAGAACATAGATGTAGAAGAAAGTCCATCTGTACTGGACTCAGAGATTCATTCGATAGTCAAGGAGGAAGGGATCATTTTCGAGAAGAAGAGGTCATTGAAGAAGATGAAACACAGGATGAAGCAATAGATGATGATCACGAAGAAACTCGCATAACAAGTGATTTAGAAGTCGTCAATATAGAGATAGATATTCACTGATGCAGAGGATGCTAGAATAGAGGAGTTTTGAATCAAACACTTATACGTACTAATTTTTGTTTATTTTTTTTGTACACTATCATTTCTCTATATTACCTTTATTATCATATGCTAATTATTTGAGTTCTTTTGTTACAGAGCACAATGGGAGACAGTTCTCTAGTCACTCCACATTCCATGACAAAGGAGCAGCTCTTAGAGTTCATCTCTCAGGTACCTCCTACGTATATGGCCACTACATCACAATATTGGATCGCTTTTGATAGCACTCTCCCTGACCTCAGTCATGGCGGCCTCACTCCTTTTGGCCTCACTCCTGTCGGCCTCACTCCTGCAGGTGTCACTCCTGACGACGTCACTCCTGTGGATAGTGCTACTCCCATCGGAGGTGTGTCTCCTAGCTTTATGATCACACCATGACCATCTTCTCAGCCATCCCCTACTAGCTCTAGTAGTAGACATGTGTTGACACCTTAGCACGATACAGGTACTAGCCCAACTCATACGTTGAGGTCACGCTCTAGAGCAGGAGGTTCTAGGAGTGAATCTACAGGTAGGTCTAGAGGAGGCGGTTGTTGTGGAGGCAGTGTAAAATGGGCGTTGTGTCGCCCACTTCTACTCCTATAACGAGTATCTCTAATGTAGGTACGCCACATGGAACACCACGTACACCTTGGGGTGCTCATGACCATGATGACTCCAAGGTGTATAGTATTCGAGATGGAGCTTTGATGATGGATGCAGCCAGAAAAACAATGCGTGCATGTATATGATAGCTTTGCTCCATACAATTTGGACACTCTATCATGTTGAAATGGAGTCAACAAGATAAAGATCGAAAGAACTATATCACAGAGACAATTTATCAAGAGTTTCAATCAATCGATAGGTAGCCTCTTGTCAATTCAGAGTGGATTCTACACACCGCACGTGAAGTTATGTCCCATCGACAATTCAAGGCACGTGATGCTTTCAGAGTAGGCTTACCAAAGCCTATATGGTTAGATGCTGAGGAGTGGGATATCATTCGCGACGAGCAGCAACAAACTCTTGACCGATATCGCCAGCAGTGAGATGTCGTAGCCACACATTTAGATACGATTGGACCGTCACATTTGGGCAGCAGAGGATATGACATGATGTGTCATGAGTTTGTCAGTACCATTTCGTTTATTGAATTTTTTTGTGTTAAGCTTCTCATGTATGTTCCTCTAATGTTTTGTATATTTGTTGCAGGAGCTGGTAATGGCTCATCCTCCAACACAAATGGAGGAGGCTTATGGATATCTTCATGGATTGACTGCACTATTGGAGGACTTGGAGGGACGCAGTGCGTTCGTTTCATGGGAGCATTTGCGATGAGGTGATGAATTTATAAATTTGTTTTTTACTTGTTGTTTCTAAATCTCATGTGAATTTATCTCATTTCATGAATGTTCTTTGCTGCGGGACTATTGATATGGAACATTCTTTGCATGTGTATGGCACTGGGACACCAAAATTTTGTATTTGATTCTTATGTGGCAATGCTTTTCCACATTTTGTAAAAGCCTCATATATGACATTGGTTTGCCACACTATTGTACATGCTTCATTTATGAAATATATAACTCTTTTTGTACATGGTTCATGGTTCATGGTTCATTCTGATTATCTCTTTTGTGTCCAATAATATTCTATTTTATGAAATCATATTTCGGTTTCCATTAGAGTACATATCAAATGTACTCAGTTTTTTTGGGCAGAGCGTATTGTCTTTTGCTAAGCAACATCACGGTAATGTTGTTGTAGCAAAAGACAACACACTTTGCCCAAAAAAAAAATTGTAGATATGGTCATTGGTATAAGTGATGGTAGTCCCAGTAACGCCATCGGAATAAGTGTCGGTACACCCAACGGGCGCCGGTATACATGACGATGCACCCAGTACAGGCGTCAGTATAACCGTCGGTATGAGCATCAGTATTACCAACGGTTATATCGATGCTCATATCAACAGTTATATCGATGCCTATACCGGCGCTTTAATTTTGACGTGCATACCGACACCTATAGCGACATAGGGGCAAAAATGCACCCGTTCTATTTCCTCGGTATAAGCCTCGGTATACGACTGATCTGTTGTAGTGAATGTGCATAGGTGGAGATGACGTAGATATGATGATTGGTCGAATGAGTAAGTGAGTGCAAGAGGGTGCATTAGTGTGTGTAGTGGCCATGACTACAAGGATGATTCAAAGGGTAACACACCCTGTTCAAAAAGGTTGAACAGTATTTGAACCATGGATGTAGGTGTGGAATCAGTAGGTGGGGTTCCACTTCAGGTGCAATTCTGATACTGTTCTGTTGGGCTTAGTAATTGCCCACAAATCTCGCATATGACCTCGCTCTTCTAAGTCCTCCCTTTATGCTTAGCTTTCTTTCTTTCTGATCAAACTCGCCCCATGTAGTAGACAAATTTGTGAGAACATAGATGTACAAGAAACTCCATCTATACCGGACTCAGAGATTCATTCGATAGTCAAGGAGGAAGAGATCATTGTTCGAGAAGAAGAGGTCATTGAAGAAGATGAAATACAAGATGAAGCAATAGATGATGATCATGAAGAAACTAGCATAACAAGTGATTTAGAAGTCGTCAATATAGAGATAGATATTCATTGTGCATCGAATCTCCAAGAGGATGCTAGAATAGAGGAGTTTTGAATCAAACACTTGTATGTACTAATTTTTGTTTTTTTTTTGTACACTACGATTTCTCTATATTACCTTTATTATCATATGCTAATTATTTGAGTTCTTTTGTTACAGAGCACAATGGGAGACAGTTCTCTAGTCATTCCACATTCCATGACAGAGGAGCAGTTCTTAGAGTTCATCTCTCAAGTACCTCCCGCGTATATGGCCATTGCATCACAGTATTGGATCGCTTGTGGTAGCACTCTCCCCAGCATCACTCTTGGTGGCCTCACTCCTTTTGGTCTCACTCCTACCGACCTCACTCCTGCCAGTGTCACTCCTGACGACATCACTCCTGTGGATGGTGCTACTCCCATAGGAGGTATGTCTCCTAGATTTACGACCCCACCATGACCATCTTTTCATCCATCCCCTACTAGCTCTAGTAGTAAACATGTGTTGACAACTTAGCACAATATAGGTACTAGCCCAACTCGTAGGTCGAGGTCCCGCTCTGGAGCAAGAGGTTCTAGGAGTGGATCTACAGGTAGGTATGGAGGAGCGGGTTATTGTGGAGGCAGTGTGATGGACGTTGTGTCACCCACTTCTACTCCTAGAACGAGTACCTCAGATGTAGGTATGCCACGTGGAACACCACATACACCTTGGGGTGCTCATGACCATGATGACTCCAAGGTGTATAGTATCCGAGATGGAGCTCTGATGATGGATGCAGCCAGAAAAACAATGCGTGCAAGTATACGATAGCTTTGCTCCATACAATTTGGACACTCTATCATGTTGAAATGGAGTGAACATGATAAATATCGAAAGAATTATATCACAGAGACAATTTATCAGGAGTTTCAGTCAGTCGATGGGCAGCCTCTTGTCAGTTCGGAGTGGATTCTACACATCGTACGTGAAGTTATGTCCCATCGAAGATTTGAGGCTCGTGATGCTTTCAGAGTAGGCTTACCAAAGCCTGTATGGTTAGATGCTAAGGAGTGGGATATCATTCGCGATGAGCAGAAGCAAACTCTTGACCGATATCTCCAACAGTGAGATGCCGCAGCCACACGTTTAGATACGGTTGGACCACCACATTTGGGCAGCAGCGGATATGACACGATGCATCACGAGTTTTTTAGTACCATTTCGTTTATTGAATTTTTTTGTGTTAAGCTTCTCATGTATGTTCCTCTAATGTTTTGTATATTTGTTGCATGAGCTGGCAATGGGTCATCCTCCAACACAAATGGAGGAGGCTTATGGATATCATCATGGATTGACTTCACTATTGGAGGACTTGGAGGGATGCAATGTGTTCGTTTCATGGGAGTGTTTGCGATGAGGTGATGAATTTATAAACTTGGTTTTTACTTATTGTTTGTAAATCTCATGTGAATTTATCTCATTTCATGAATGTTCTTTGTTGCAGGACTGTTGATATGGAACATTCTTTGCATGTGTATGGCAGCAGGACACGAAAATTTTGTATTTGATTCTTATGTGGCAATGCTTTGCCACATTTTGTAAAAGCCTCATATATGACAGTGGTTTGCCACACTCTTGTACATGCTTCATTTATGAAATATATAACTCTTTTTGTACATGGTTCATGGTTCATGGTTCATTCTGATTATCTCTTTTGTGTCCAATAATATTCTGTTTTATGAAATCATATTTCAGTTTCCATTAGAGTACATATCACATGTACTTAGTTTTTTTTTGGAAAAGTGTATTGTCTTTTGCTAAGCAACGTCATGGTAATGTTGTTGTAGCAAAAGACAACACACTCTGCCCAAAAAAAATTTTGCAGATATGGTCATCGATACTAGTGATGGTAGTCCCAGTAATGCCATCGGAATTAAGTGTCGGTACACCCAACAGGCGCCAGTATACGTGACGGTGCACCCAATACAGGCGTCGGTATAACTGTCAGTATGAGCATCAGTATTACCAATAGTTATACCGATGCTCATACTGACGGTTATATCGATGCCTATACTAGCACTTTAATTTCGATGTGCATACCAACACCTATAGTGACATAGGGGCAAAAATGCACCCATTCTATTTCCTCGGTAAAGGCCTTGGTATATGGATGATCTATTGTAGTGAATGTGCATGGGTGGAGATGATGTAGATATGATGATTGGTTGGATGAGTAAGTGAGTGCAAGAGGGTGCATTAGTGTGTGTAGTGGCCATGACTACAAGTATGATTCAAAGGGTAACACAACCTGTTCAAAAAGGTTGAATAATATTTGAGCCATGGATGTAGATGTGGAATCGGTAGGTGGGGTTCCACTTCAGGTGCAATTGAGAGGCATATAGTAGATGGATCTATAGAAGAGGTTATGGTTATGGGGGTAGTAGCATTCGAGATAGTGTCGGTGACATTGATGGTTGGAAGTGATGAAATGATGGTTTGCATCATGATAGGAACTAGGGTAGAACGATAGTGGGATAGATGTGGGAGGAGGTGTGTGTGATTGGGGTTCTACAACTAGTGTGGAAACATGTGAAATCCCTTCCTCATTTGAGTAGGGTTTCATAATAGAAATAGGTAGTTTGTTGGGGTGAAGGTGTGGGTGAAGGGCCGATGGAGTTAAGGTCGGCTTTGTTCTTGGATTTTTTCATGGAGTCATCAAGGTCGGCTTGAGAGACTCCATGGGTAGTGGTCCTAGAGTTTTTCTTACCTCTTGGTTATGTGTGTTGTCTTATAAACATTATCAATAATTTCCATCTCCTCCTCTAAGTAAGGATATAAGAAATCTGCATTCCAATGGGAGAAAGATTTCTTGATTGGGAGCATGAATGAGCCTTATACATCATTTGGGGATGTCGTCCTCATTGAGAAAAATCTACCACACTCATGCTTGTTCTAACAAGTCATAATGTGTAGTATGAAAGGCCTTGGAATATGGCCCTAACTTGTATGCTCACTTTAGGTGCTTGAGAGCTATCATGGTGCAAGCGAGAAGCCTTGGTTGCTTTGGGAGTTCAGCCTTGGGATCTTGTTCCAATACTTTGACATATGTTTTCTTGAAGGGCTAGGTTGCCTTTTCCACCTACATCACCAAAGAGATCGGGTGTTTTTTTGGGTAAGAAGGCCTCACCACGACCATCTTTTATACATGTAAAATACTTATGCAAAATGTAAATACAATATCATACCACATGAATGTACATAAGCAATGTCCATAGAGATGGACATAGTGTGTGATCAACCAATATATGTGAGAAATGAGCAAGTATAGTTGAGCTAAAGAGCTCAAAACCAATCCAAGGTCAACCTTTTGCAAGGCTCAAACACACTCTTGCAAAACAACCTGAGAGAATGGTGGCTACTCCCACCATAACTAAGAATTTTTCAAAGAATATGTAAGGACATTGATATGGCTAAAAAACAACCCCAAACCCGAATGCTTCCTATAGATAAAGCACAAAAGATGCCTTCCTTGAATTTCTTGAACTTGATCAAAGAGAACTATGCACTAAGGAACTTCAAAACCATCCCAAGAATCACCCAAAAGACTTCTTCAAACAACCTTTGTGATTCCAAGAAGATAATTTTGAAGATTCAAATCATGCTCAAGATAAGGCCAAGCTTAGTCTTTCTTCCTCTTCAATCACCAAATGGATGTAGGTTAGCAAGAAGCATTTGCTAGTTAAGCGAGCTTTGGGGAAGATAGTACTAGGATGGGTGACTTCTTTGGAAGTACCAATAACCTTTGTCTTCCTTGATCGTTGAACCCCTCCCTCACCTCTAGCCAACATTTCCAATGATTACTTCAATGAAAAGGATGAAAAGGTATTCCAAAGGTCTATGCCTTGGTTTCCACCTTGATCGTAAGCTTTGGACTTGCCAACTTGTTGCACAATTTTTATGTTTAGGCTACATTGTGTGGACTATCAACAATTTGTGTGTCTATGTGTAAAACCCCTTTGATACTAGTGAAGGGTATGTTATCATCTCCTCCTAGCATAGTTTATCCTTTTCAATGGCATTGCAATCTCTCTCTACACTTATATGTGCACAACTATAGAAAAACATAGAGACTAGAGAACAAAGAGTACAAATTTGTGCATGCAGGTTTCACAAATATCCAGTTTGAATACAACTCATGCTTGAAAAGGACACTATATGCTTTATTAAAACATATATATACATGAGTTTCTGGTGCAAATTTGGCCTTTCACATAGACATTCACAATCGCAATCGTTGATACACACACATATATATACACTTATATATTTATATGCACACACATATGTATATGACACATTTCCTCTTGCCTACTCTTGAGTGTGTGTATGCACATGCATGCATGTGTCTATGTGTATGCTTGTCTCTCTCTTTTCGTAAGTGTGTACATTTTCATCTTGCCATGTGTGAGGAAGTGATGAAAATTTGCAAATATGAGAGTCTTTGCAAAAACCTCCTCTAGAACAACATGTTTCTTGCTTGGAAACTCTATTAGACTTCCTAAGCTATCAATTTATGCAAAAATATGACCATAGTACCTTGGAGCATTAACCTCGATGTTTAAGTCAAGATAGAAAAATCCCATATTTTTCTCTTGTAGAGAAAACTTTTATTTATGGAAGATGCTATGAATTATGGAATATGTTGAACAAGGCATTGTTGGAGTGTTAATTTATTAATGTATTAATGTGGTGTTTTGATATAGCAGCCGAAGGTTCATGAGAAGCGTAAAAGGTGTGAAAGGACAAACATCAATAATCTGTTTTATAATTTATATAGTTTGTAAATAAACCCACATAGAGGGTTCTATTGTTAGAAATAGTTAGAAAAGTAGTGGTTAGAATAAAGGTCATTGTAAACCACAATTTTTGTTATTAAAAGCAAAGGCTTTCTACAAAATTTACCAACCTTAGTTTCATGTGTGCTTTTTGAAGCCACTCTCATATAACCACTCTTTTCGATATAATCAAAAATTCCTATAAATACATGCACTCTGTGGACTGTCAAAACAGAGTGCATGGGGGCAGATTGCACCCAATACTACATCCTTTCTATCTCCTGGCGTGTCTATTTTTATGTGTGTTTCCTGCATCCATAACCTCTGTGTGCGCATGAGCAAGATCCTGATAATAGTGGTATCAGAGCCCTACATGCGTCACTACGGAGGGGTCTGTTTCTATTCGTTTTGGTGATTGATCTCTGTTTCTCTATTCGCAATCCGATTTTGATTTTGATTGCAGTTCTGGTTTTCGTTTTTGTTTTCATTTCCGATTCTGATTCCAGTTTTCGTTTTCGTTTCCGATTCAGGTTTCCATTTTTGGTTATGGTTCATGTTCCTAATTTTATTCTAGCTCTAGAACCAGAACCTACATTTACACCTATGTTTACTCCCTATGTTTACATCTATGTTTACTCCTTCAGCTTACTCCAAGGCATCGATTAAGTCATAGAACTTAGGCATAACTTAAGGCATAACTAAGGCATTACTTTGGCATCTTTGGCACCCAACTCTCCCTTGGTGACCATTGGCTACGCACAAACCAATTTTAATTTGAGTGGCATAAGGAGTTCTATATTCACCAAGGTGGGAGGATTTGAACCCACAACCTCACTCACATAAGGGAATTGTTTTACCACTACACTATCTCTTTGTGTTGTCTCTCTACTTCTCTTTTCTTATATTTAACACAACTTGCATCTCTTTCTTACTTTTTCAAGTAGGCTTGGGCAAGGCGGCATGAGGTGTCTTAGGGTACATCCTGTCAGGGTACATTTCATCAGGGTACATTTCATCAGGGTACATCCAAACAAGGTACATCCAGACAGGGTACATCCTTTTAGGGTACATCGTGCCAAGGTACATCCTATTAGGGTATATTTTCCCAGGGTACATCCCGAGAGGGAAGCACTAGATTGAGGATCCAAGATACTTGCATGGGTGGGAATTAGGTTCAAGAAACTAAGGTTGAGAATAAGGAACGTCCGTAGCAAGAGGGTTTTGTTCTCTTCATACTCATGGACCCTACGAACACCATGGAGGATCCACTTAATTTGTGCATATCATACACAAACACATTAATGTAACACCTCCATGAACATTTTCGTGCATGTTTTTTTACATGAAACATGCTTATTTTTGTTCAGTGATGAAACATGTGACTGGCTGTCCATGTTTATCATTTTATCAACTGAGGTCAGTTGCTTTTCCAATTGAGGGGCATGTTATGAATTATGGAATATGTTGAACAAGCCATTGTTGGAGTGTTAGTTTATTAATGTACTAATGTGTTTTGGTGTTTTGATATAGCAGCTAAAGGTTTTTGAGGAGCGTAAAAGGTGTGAAAGAGTGGACATCAATAATCTAATTTATAATTTACATAGTTTGTAACTAAACCCACGTAGAGGGTTCTATTGTTAGAAACAATAAGAAAATTAGTCGTTAGAATAAGGGTCATTGTAGATCGCAATTTCTATTATTAAAAGCAAAGACTTTCTACAAAAGTTACCAACTATTACTTTCATGCTTGCTTTTCGAAGCCGCTCTCATGTAACCACTCTTTTCGACATAATCAAAAATTCCTATAAATACATGCACTTTGTGGACTGTTGAAACAAAGTGCATGAGGGGAGATTGCACCCAATACTGTGCTTTGTCTCATCTCTTGGCGTGTCTATTTTTCTGTGTTTCCTTCATCCCTAACCTCTGTGTGCGTGTGAGGAAGATCCTGATAACAAAAGAAGGCCCTCAAGGAAATGCTTAGGTCTCATGCTAGGCTAAGAATTGAGAAAATTCCTTTTTCACATCTTCAAATGGAAAGGTAAGTGAGCTAACACTTTCATGAATCTCGAGTGATTATATAGTCAGCTATATATCTAAGAAGTCAGATATGCGATCCTGACTTTTTAGGATGCAGATGATGCATATACACAGTTGTAGAGATATACTCATATCTCTGCACACAAACCTATTGGAAACAAGTCAAAATGGTTGTTCAAAGTTCCTCAATTGAAGCTAAATCATCAGTTCTTTAGTACACTCTATACAAAAAAGAAGCATTGGTGCATTGGATAAAGCAAAACTCTCCCAAATCTAAGACTTGAGTTTATCCCGATCTTCAGCAAGCGATAGCATGGAAAAAAGCTTTTTCATGATTTGTTTATTTTTGTAACTTTTTCAAAAATGGTGCCATATTTGCAAACCAATTTCTGCTAGGAGCTTTTCATTTGCAATCATGTGCTTTTGAGTTGTGCTTTTACATGCTAATCATGGGCTCAACATAATACTATATAAGGAGACTCCATAGGGTCATATAGATTATCATCACTCAAGGTGATCATCTTCTCAATTAGAGCTCAATGAAAGATTGAAGCTAAGGAGGAGATCTTGGAGGTCCTCTACTTGGAGTAAGTGTTCTTACACACTTGGAGAAGGTGCAGTGTACATCTAGAGACATCTAGAGGAGTTCGTGTCAACCAACATACTGTGATAGTTTACATCTATCAAAGGCACACAATTTCTTGTATCTAGTTCCTATCTATGCCTATATTTAGATATTGTCAGTTTGTATCCTATTCACACATTATAATTTAACATTAGAATATAGATAGTGTAGGTGAGCATCCTAGCTTACCATACACTTTGAAAGATCATGTCCATTCTCTCTCTATCTTTGAATCATCATCTTCTTCAGTCTTAAGGTGTGTATGCTAAGGTTCATGTGTTGGAAGATCCTGTAAACCTGTGATTATTGTTGTTGAGGTCCACCCCACTTCCAATATTTGGTATTAGATCATAGTTGACATACACCCTTAACAAGAGTGACTATAGACTTGAGACTGAAGGCAAGCTTGAGGGAATGTCTAATTATCCAATGTGGAGCTTTATGCTAATCAATCTATTAGTATCAAAGGACTTATGGAATATTATCAATGGCACTTATCCGAGGCTAGGAAAAGTCAGAGAAGTACCTACTTCATCTTTTAGAAGAACCCCTATTCCTATTTCTGCTCAATAGGAGGTTAGTGAAGAAGGAACCACTTCATCATCAGGAGTCAGTGGTTCTATTGCCGGATTACTTCCTACAAAAGAGCAATCCAGATGGGATTCAAGGGATGCACTAGCACTTTCATATATTGCTATGGGAGTCAAGAGGCATATTATACCTCAAATTGGGTCTTGCCGAAGTTCTCCTCAAGCTTGGTTGGAGTTGGAGAATCTCTATCAGAGCAAAAACCCTCTAGGAAAGCTCATCTAAGGAGACAACTAGCCAACACAAGGATGAAAGTTGGTGAATCGGTTCAGACACATATTTTGAAGCTTAAATATTTATGAGATCAATTACTTAATGTAGGAGTCAACATTTTAGATGAAAAGATGGTAAACACATTTCTAAACTCTGTTCCATCCACATATCATGCTTTTGTTACTTCTTTATCTCTCTATATAAGAGATAGAGAACTTTCATTTGAAGAGCTACAGTTCATGTTACTTCAAGATGAAGATCAACAAAAAGCTATGGAGGAGAATGATGAAACCATGTTATCATCGTCGAAGGCGAAGGAAAGAAAGTCTTCTAGTCTTTCTCCTAATGCTTCCTCTACACCCAAAGAAAATTCTTTGATTACATCTGATTCTAAGAAGGAGTATGCCATTATTATAAGAAACCAAGTGATTTCATATCAAAATTCAAAACAAGAATTTTCAATGAAAAGAAGAAAGCATCAAGTAATAGTGTTGAAGATGATACAAAACCTAATTCTTCAAAGGTAGATTCCATTACACTTATGTGTTCCTCGAGTAGCTTTGATGTGAACCTTTTCCCTATACATGGGCACTTTCTACTCTAGTGTTGGCTAGATATTTTCTCCCTATGCCACCACATACTTGATACACTCATATGTGGGGGTACTTTGTACTTAGGGATATTATTCAGCTCTTACTTCAAATCAGTTCATCGTCAATAGAGAGAGCTATTCCAGCCATCCATCTTCTTTGTGTGTCTTGTTGTATTTGTGTTTCTTGTGTGTCTCTCGTACTTCTACACACACCCAACATTGGTATTAGAGAAGTTTCAACTCCTTCTCAAGTTTTGGGTTTTCGCATCGTGGCGTACATGCACTTTTAATAGTGCAAGTTGACTTTGGAGCATAGAACAGTGAATTTCAGTAGCCAAGGAACATTTCCACCAGTCACACTAGGTTTTATCCCCATTTTTAAACCATTCATATAGTTAGAATTGCCATCAGAGTGAAGATTTGTGAGCTGAAATTTCAACATTCATTTCAGCTTTGTTTGAAGTAACAATTTTTTCACATTCTTGTTCTTTACTGAAATGGTGGGCAGCAATGAATTGTTTGGCATGCTTCAAGTTGAAGATAAGGTTGATGCAACCAACTAACCAATGTGGTCTTACATGATGAAGCATGTTCTTGTTGCAAAACAACTTTGGAACATAGTGGCAGATGTACATCGAAGACCTACATGTTCTTCTACTTCACAGTCTACTACCATAGATGGAGCTTCTTCTTCAAGTACAATGGTTATTCCTTCTCCACCTACATAGGAGGAGCTTAGATGGGATGGAAAAGATGCTCAAGCTCATGTGTTGATTGCGCTTTCTGTGAAGCATTATACTATTCCACACATTCCATCATGTTCTACATCACGCTTATTACCTTGTAAGGGCTGATCTGTCACTCCTTGTATGTGTTCATATCATTCACTCTAGGAGGGTTTGTAACACTTATGTGTTCCTTGAGTAGCTTTGATGTGAACCTTTTTTGTATGCATGGGCACTTTTTACTCTAGTGCTGGCTAGAGGTTTTTTCCCCATGTTACAACATACTTGATACACTTATATGTGGGGGTACTTTGTACTTAGGGATATTATTGAGCTCATACTTTAGTTCAATTCATTGTCAATAGAGAGAGCTATTCCATCCATCCGTCTTTTCATGTGTCTTGCCGCATTTGTGCTCCTGGTGTGTGATTCTCGTGTGTCTCTCACACTTCTACACACACCCAACAGATTCATATGCATTTGTTACTATTGAAGAGATAGATTTTGATCAGGCAACATTAAATGCAATCTTAGATAATCCTTGGGTTTTTTATTTTGGAGCTACTAAGCATATGATAGGTTGCAGAAAGGTATTTTCTTCTCTTTCTAACTCTTCAAGTAGAAGAGTGACCATTGCAGATAGTCATGATTTAGATGTTGTTGGTGTTGGAGAAGTGAACCTAAAGTCAAGAGCATGTGGAAATTTCATAAGTTCCAATGTTCTTTATGTTTCAGAAATGAAGAAGATTTTGCTATCTATCTTGGCTTTCTTGTCAGATAGTTATAAAGTTGTTTTTAAGGAAGATTCATGTCAGATCCATTAGGGGCAAAAATGAACCCTACATGGGACTTTTAGATTAAGGAGTAATTAAGGATGTACCAATGAGAAAAGGGTGGTGGACATAGTCTAGTCCCTTAATCACCTAGGCTAGGCATAGGCTTCCCTTGTTTTTGAGAGGAAGAAACTAGCTAGACCTAGTGTTTTTCATGGCTAGAATGGTTTTGAAAACCTTGCAAATGAATCATAGCCCTTGGATTGGCTCAAAGATCAGTGGATGAGGTTGAATGGAAAAGTCAAGGCATCCAATCATTTAGGCCCTTGGATTAGATTGGTAGTCAATGGTTGAGATTGAATCAAAGGGAAAAAAGGCACCTTTGATTGTTGGCCCTTGGATTAGGCATCATATCGGACGGCTGCCACTCACTTTCGAATAAAAAAGGTGCTTTCAATCATGGCCTTTGATTTGCTCAACCATCCAAGGGCAAAGTTTGAATGCGCCTATGGATTGATCACAGATCCGTGCACCTTTTTTTCTCCTTCATCAGATCAATGCCTAATCGGATAGCTCACGGCAATGCCCAATTGTAGATCAGCCCCAAATACGGGCTAGCATTAGATATTTCCTCCATCCAATTGCTAAAAAACATGCAAAAGGTGTGCAAAAAGCCTGCACAATAAACTTCAAAATCCCACAATTTTTTTTGCCACTCTCTTTCTAGAGGCCCATCCATTCAATCTTAGCCTTTGAATGAAAGCATCCAAAGGCCCCAAAACTTCACATTTGATAATTGAAATACAAATCATATCCAATAGTATTTTTTATTTGAGAATACAACTAGTGGTTTTTCATGCCCCCTTAATCCACTAGATTAACCATTTTAATCCCTAAGAATTCAGAATCCTTACAAGGCTTAGCCATGTGTAGAAAGATGATAGAGGTAGCATAATAGCATTGGAAAAGGTCAACTATTTCCAAAGGGAGACATGAATCCCAGAAAATTATTACCAAAGTGAAGATACATCAAGAAGTAACTCGTGTAGAGAAATAACAAAAGGAGAGGGAGACCCTAGCAAAATATACGTTAATGATTCTTGATGTAGAGGAGAATTGTTCACAAACTCCAAGGAGAAATTTTCAAGAACCAAGATGGGCCAAGGCATCTCAAGGCTAGCCACAATTCATCAAATTGATTTGGAAGCTAAAATCCTTTCATGAAGAAACCCCCAACGATGATGAATACCCTCTAGAGTGTGGACATAGTGAGGTAGATTTACAGCAAAACATCCTTTGAAATGTAATTAAAGGTTTTGAGAGCACCATCAATGTGATGGAAAATTGGTTCAGTTATTTGGAGTATAGAGAGCATAGGGGAATAGCTTGATACTAAAATTCGATGCAGAACATGTTAGAAGAGTTGTTCAAAGTGAAACTATAATAATGACAAAAAATGGCTACGAAATTTGTACACCCATCCCAAGGAGATGTTTGGAAAAAGAATCTACAAAAATAGTAAGAAGTTCATAGAAATATCACTCCTTTATAACGGGATATTGTTCATTAATATATCAATGATTATGAAGTGATGGAATCCGAAGAGTCTTGGGTAATGAAGGATATGAACTTGTGGGTATGTAAAGCAACCAAGAGAGAAGGCATTTGATTGATACAAAAGGAATTGTAGGCCGATTGAGGACATAATTAAATGAGGACCATATTTTCCAAAGAAGAACTCCAACCTTTCAGGTGGGGAAAAACCTTCACCAATTTAGGCATAGCTATCAAACAAACATATGCCCAAGCATTGTGATCAGGATGTCCATGATTTATATAACATGTTCACGCTGGCAGTACAAGAAGATTTAGAAAAGTTTGAACAAGAAGATCTGGATGATTCAAGGGGATAAACATTAGTGACAGGCCTTGCGTTCCCCGCAAATGAAGAATTCCTAGAACATACAAGTGCTGGAACTTGAGAAGATAAATGTAGAACATATGGACCATTGTTCAATATTGAAACATCAAAAAAGAAGAAAAATATCTCATATTTTACATGCTTATATGAGGTGGATGACTGAGAAGTGATGCGTGTCATGCCTAAATAGTACCCACATGAGGAGAAGCATATGAAAAATAAGGTGCACACAAAGAAAATTCACATGGACCTTTGTGGATTCGAAGGGAGTTTTGCTAATATTTTTATACATAGGGTTCCTATAACTGTAGATGCAAAATGTAGCAAACTAAGGCCTTACATATATATAGTAATACTTATTCAACAAAAATGAAAGGAGATTCACACATATTGACTAAAAAGTTACCAACCTTCTTTGTTAGTTCTTCCTTATTTTCTTGTAAATTTTTCCTGGTTTATAATTTAAACATCGTTTTACATACACACACAAAACAACATCAAAAGATGCTTGAAGACTGCACATATAAAGCTCAATAAACTGGATATGTGCATGAATCTATGAAGAGAGTTGTTGAGGAGACAAGATATGTAAAAAGAGAAGCCAATTCACAACAACATTTTGAAGATTGAAACCAAAACAACAAATACAAAAGGTACCATCATCCCCAAGGAGACCGAGGAGGCAGAAGTTACGAAAACTTGGAATATGAGAAAAGGGGGAACAAAAATAAGAGTGAGTAATACAGCAACTGAGATTGGTTGAGAGAATCAATGACCAAGGAATGTCAAAATTTGAATTATACCACAGTATGTTTGCCGTTGGGCAGAGAGAGACTCCATTGTCTGCAGCCGACAACCCACAAAGTGATATGAAACAGAAAGCATATACCGAAAAGGGTAGAGATAATAGGACGAAAAGCGAAAGAGGTTAGTGTTGATCTTCATTAAAACTTGCTGTGCACAGAGGAAGCTTTCAGAATGCATGGATCAGAAATCTTCAAAGTTTTCAGATGACATGCCTCTAGAGAGAGGCTTCTCAAGAGAACCTCGGGTGAATCTGACAAAGCATTTGCCTACAGTCAAACAAAGATTATCGGCACTGTAGATGACAGGATGTAATCACCTAGGGGATTTCGCAGACTGGAAAATGTCAAGTCACGGTCCATTGCTTCGAAAGGATCAGGACGACAACTTGGAGAATTCAAGCTGTCTTCCCGTAGAAGCAAAAACCCGTTACACCCTCGATCGACGATTCCGTTGTAGCGTCAGTGCCAAGTGAGTCTTTTCACTTTCTATTCACAGACTTCAAGTTGCCTCTGCTCTTATTTGTAGCAGCCAGCTCTTTCCTATTCTTCCGCTTCTTAGCAAGCGGATGTGTTTTCCCCTCTTTCTGGGCAGTTTTACTACCCGTTTTGAGCTCTTCCCCACTTTTCTTCTTCTCGAAAGATTTCCTCTTCTGTCCTGCTTTAGGTTGCATTGCGTTTTCTTTGTTGTCGTCCTTCCTATTCTTCTTTTCAAGCGATTTTCTTTTCTGTCCTGCTTTGAGTTTCATTGCATTTTCTTTATTGTCATCCTTCCTATTCTTCTTTTCAAGAGATTTTCGTTTCTGTCCTGCTTTAAGTCCCATTGCGTTTTCTTTATTATCGTCCTCGCTCATTACCTCAGAAACCCGGATAATATGAACCTGCAAAATGAGCAAAAGTTGAAGTGGATGGAATCTTTCAGCGGCAAACCACCTCTCCCACTTTAAACATTATTTCCAAACAAAACATTGAGGCAAAAACCCAAGGGATTCATAGTGGGAAAGCATCCCCTCGATTAAATCCCAGCAATAAAAAGATAAGTCCGTAAAGAAGCACCCCATATTGCTTAACTTGTAGACGATAGCCCATAAGAGCCAGCTGACTTAGCAACACCCTCTCTTGATAGTTCACACTGACCATAAAGCCACCCTGTAGACAATACCCCATAAGAGCCAGCTGACTTAGCAACACCCTCTCTTGATAGTTCTGACCATAAAGCCACCCTGTATATGTCTTTCATGCACTGGACGTATTGCGATTATAGTGGCAGAAATTCGCTAATTTAACTGATATCAAACTTGGGAGAAAAAGGTATGTATACCAATCTAAAATAGATATGTCCTTGCAATGTGAACTTAAGTAGAAAATCCGGAAATCTGACCTTGAACCTTGTTGGCTTAATGAGCTCGAATATGATTGCATCTCCATCCTCTAAATGGTGATCAATTGCAAACCCTCTCCAACCACCACTCAGTCCAGTCCTGTGAGCAAGATACACTGACTCCCATTCTTCACCGTTTTCATCTTCAAGGATCATAGTTCCATCATCACGTGGAAGATGCTTTTTACAAAACTTCAACGGTAGTCCCTGTACAAGAATCATGCAGGCAAAAACAAAATCAATTCATATTCCTGATAGAAGTATCGAAAGAAGCAAGAAGCTACTAATTCAGATTATCCTGCAAATATACCTTCATAAGTTCAGAGTTATCCAAACTTACAAACTCAAGATAGAGAACACAAACATAAACACAAAAGCAAAAACAACAACAGAAGAAAGAAGAGAGAGAGAGTACACAAAAATAAGATCAATATAAGACATGAAAAATACAAACAAGAAAGAAAACCAATCTAAAAAGAACCAGACTAAAAATATAATTGATATTTAAATTTTAAAAATAATAAACATTAATTTATCTATCTTATCCTGCAAATATCTTCAAAATAGATTGATCTGCTTACAATTCGATGTTTCCAATAGCTGCAAGGATCATTGAAGGCAAGAATTCACATACAAGAAGATCTAGTGAAGTGAGTTGTTCATAATCACCTATTTTTCAAATACCTTACAAAAATCCCTGGTCATTGCTGACACATTTCACCCAACGAAAAAATCACCCACAACTGTGCACGCACTTACAGCCTTATGATTCATTGAATTTCTTTTTATTTACCCTGTTTCAATATGAACGATAATCCTCTTTTGGATGATGAAATCAATATCATAACATATCATACCATAGAACCTCTCTCTCTCTCTCTCTCTCTCTCTCTCTCTCTCTCTCTCTCTCTCTCTCTCTCTCTCTCTCTCTCTCTCTCTCTCTCTCTCTCTCTCTCTCTCTCTCTGTGTGTGTGTGTGTGTGTGTGTGTGTGACACTGACTGAGATAATTAGACTGATCCGTCATGACTGACTTCTTCAACTACTCCCTCCTCTTGCACCTCCTCCATTATCTTATGCTGCTCCTGTGTCTTCTTCTTCTCCTCCTTCCTCTTCTCCTTTTGCATTTTCATCTTCTTCTCCTCCTACTGCATTCTCTTCTTCTTCTCCTCCTCATCCTCCATCTTCCTCTCCTCTCCTTCCGCTTCTTCTGCCTCTGCTTTTCCTCCATCTCTTCTCTTCTTCTTCTTCTTCTTCTTCTTCTTCTTCTTCTTCTTCTTCTTCTTCTTCTTCTTCCTCCTCCTCCTCCTCCTCCTCCTCCTCCCCCCAAACTCCCTCTCCCTCTCCATCACCCCCTCCATCCCCCCCTTTCCCTCTCCCCCTCCCTCACCCCCTTCCTCTCCCTCCTCCCCCTCCATCTCCCCACCCCCTCCTGTTGGCAGTGTGGTAGGAACAAATAATAATCACATGTATTTTACGGCCTTTCTAACACTTAGAACCTTAGCACATAGCACACCTTGACAAAATTAAATGAGATGAATGAGAATATTCTCCATATTGCATACGCAACATGTTGCGAACGTTCGCAACGTCTGCAACTTTCGCAAGGCAACACCACGTTGCATACACGTTTGCAATGCGTTGCTAATTCAACGTACCCACAAAAAAAAAATTCCCACGAGGCCAAAAAACACCCTCATGCAAAATAATGGTTGTATCTCACAAAGTTGAACAAAACTACCGTGTCGAGTTTTGCTAAACTTGTAGAAGACTTCGAAGCTTGTACTGGTGAACCGAAACTTGTATATATGTTTGGCACAAAAAGACGAAATCGCCTACACTGGCGCTACGACAATGTGTTCGAAGGCCGAAACGAGCTCAGATCACAATTTCGATGGCATGCAACGAAGCTGTTTTGAACTCCTAATCACCCTAAGTATGTTAACCAACTTTTGTGTGATTCTGGGATTATGATCGAAAGGGTGTTGATAATGCCCTAGATGAAACAAAAACCTTCCCAAATACCAATTGTTTGGAGTTTGAGGTCATCGAAAGCACACGAATAGCACAAAGAAGAAGAAGCTTGGAGCACGACACACAATACTAAATGTATTACCAAGTGAATGTACAAAGATAAGTAACTTGTTAGGGTTATGGGCGTATATACAAGTCGAGGGGGAAAAACCTCTTAAAGAGAGAAAAAAAGTGCCACAACGGTCCCAAGTGTGTTCACACACATTACTATCGAAATATATCAACAATATATTGGTGTTACCACTCTACATGTCAGAGAAATGAAAAAGTGATACATCTTATCCTCAATCATCACATGTTTAGCTTGATATCTCAACGTTCCATAATGCCACCTTTTAAAGACATGGGAGATGATTGATTGCAAACATGAATTGCAGTTTTGAATGGCTCTTCCCAAAATCCATGAGGAGATCAACTTTGGAGAGCATGAATCTAACCCTCTCACATAAAGTCTTATTATACCTTTCATCCACACCATTAGAGGAGGGGTTGTATCCACACCGTTAGAAGAGGAGTTGTATGGGACTCTTAGCTCCCTCTTAATACCATGATCTTCACAAAATCTACTATATTCAAAGAGTCTTAAACTCATCCCCATTACCTATATGCAAGCATTTGAGCCTTTTGCTTCATTGGGTGATCACAAATGCATGAAATTTCTTAAATGCAAAGGTATTAAAAAGCGGAATAATCACCTTCAAAGCTGTGCGTGAAGACATTGTAGTGAGGCAAACAAAGCTTCCAGCCACTTACTGGAAAAGGTTTAATTGCTAACTGAATGCATAAGAATATTCCCTTCCATTCTAAAATTAAATGGAAATTCAAAACTACATTCATACTTGATTTTCTATAACAATGGGTCAGCCACAATTGAATTTCCACAGTATCTATAAAAGTAACAATGTAGGACACTTACCAACCAAAAGCCTCCAGAAACATGGGATATAAGCATTAACTTTACAAAGGAGGGATTGCCTGTTTGCATTTCTTCATTTAGCTTGTTGGCTCTTTCTGCAACTCTGATTCTTTCGATGTCAGATGCATATCGCCTTGGAAGGGCACTTATTCGTGGACCACTGGAACATTCATCGCTTTCTTAAATGTGCAATCATACAATAGATTTAGGGCATCAACTGGTAAACTCTCAAAGCAGCATTTTACCTTCTTCTTGGCAGGCGGATATCGAAAACGTCCTGCAAAAATGCAAGTATTCCTATCACAGCCAAAAACAAGCTACAAGAAAACAGAAGTTCTCTACTGCTCTTACATCTGAATAATTGGGGCGTGGCACACCCAAAACTCGAGATGACCTGCGGACCTCTGTTAAGAACTCATCCTTTGGTAGTCGTTTAGTTTGTTTGGTCTGTACTTCAGCACATACCAGTAAAGGAAATTAACCAATTTAAGCAATGAAAGCAACAAAAAAAACAAATAGATCCTTGAAATGGTTGTGATGCAGCACAGATTTGAGAAGACTCTATTCAATTCATTACATTCCCATTTTGCACAGACTTCGACAAGCTTTGATAGAGTTCAGAAATTCCAAGCTCCTGTAATATGCGCATTTGATCCACATTATCAAGGCCACTTAAAAGATCCAAACTGTATACTAGCAATACAATCTGCATATAGATTTACTTGCATGCGCCTCCTATTTTCCTCCAACCGTTGCTTGCGTATTATCTCATATTCAGTGTTGCCATCATCTAATCCCATCCCTGCAAATAAATTATATTATACAAGGAATCATCAATTTTATATCACATAACTTCTTTCAATGCAGAAAAACCTACATGTAAGTTGTTCCACATTTCTAGTCCTGAATAGAATTTCTTCACTTCTTATTATATCCTGGAGCTTATCCAGAATGTATCTTCAAATTATAATTTTCAAGTCATGTCAGCCCCATAGCCTTGAGTAAATTTTTATATTTATCTGATGAACTGTTTTCCTGAGAACTTTAGTACCATAAGATAATACTTAGTGATCAAAAAACAACAATTAAAGATTTAAAGGCCCCAAACATGCTGACCAGTGACTGTACACCATCAGGCAGTGATAAATCCTAGGTTGTGCACTACACTTCTGCTGCAGGTATATTTCAAAAACTTAAAGGAAATTACTTATGGACATGGTATTATGTAGTTCCTTCTCCCCTACGATTTCCATCCAAATGTCCAACATGTTTATGGACTGTAACTTGCCGTGCACACTAAAGTCCAGCTATAAGAGGACATGATCTTCCTGAGATTGCTCCCCTTAATAGTCGTGTATAAATTGGTACGAGGTATCCGTAAACACCTTAAGGAACTTTCGTTCCTGTTATGAAATATGCAATCAAACCTAGTCTAGTAATAAGATGATTCATGTTTGAGTTGATTAGTGAGTTACTCCTTTCAATCTTCAAATTATCAATCATAGAAGTTTACATGATGTTTCTAACTTATGGTTTGTATGACATGAGTTGTGCAAAGAATGCTTTTATTTGAATTCTTACAGGAACATAGAGCCAATTCTTGTGAAACAAACCGGAACACTTGCGCCTCTCAGCAAAGAAAAGTAAAAACCTTTCTACTTCACAAAGGGACTAGTTTATCACTAATGTAATTGGGACTTTTTGAGAAGTGATGCAACACAAAAGAGAGGCAAAAAGAGGTACATCAACTTCCTCATTGTTAATGGGCTGCTGTACATCATTTCCAGCCCTATTTTCAACATAAATAAGTGGCTCCATATGCCCTTCCAGAGCCTCAATTTGTTGTCCAACATTATCTCCCTCAATAACCACTCGCTCATTGTCATTTCCAGTCATATGTGGTGCATCCCAAAGGTTCGTATCAGATTTAACATGTGGCTGTACAGGCTGAAATTTAACCTTTTTATGGTCACTTTTAGAAGCACAATCATATTTGGGCAGCCTTGCCTCATTAAATACAACATCCAAGCTGTGTATTACCTTCTTGAGTTGAGGTAGCCAAATCTTGTAGCCCATTTCACCTTCATCTCCATAACCCATGAAGATTCTTTTCATGGACTTTGCATCTAACTTGCTTCTCAACTCGGGTCTTATATGCACAAAAGCATCACAACCAAAGATGTATAGGTGGTTATATGAAGCTGGTTTGCAAGACCAAACCTCTTCCAAGGAGCGGAATGCAACCTTTTTAGGGACATATGAGGGGATCAATTGCAAACATGATTTGCAATTTTCAAAGCCTCTCCCCAAAATCCATGAGGGAGATTAACTATGGACAGCATGCATCTCACCCTCTCACATAAAGTCATGCTATACCTTTCAGCCAGACCATAAGAAGAAGGGTTGTATGAGATTGTTAACTCCCTCTTATTACCAAAATTTTCACAAAATCTATTGAATTCAGCACTTGTAATCTCACCCCCATTATCAATATGTAAGCATTTCAGCTTTCTACTTGTTTGGGTTGTCACAAATGCATGAAATTTTTGTATGCAGTAAGGGCTTTATCCTTAGATTTTAACAAATATACTCAAAGCTTCCTAAACTAGTCATCAACAAATAACAAAGTAAAGAGCACCCTCCATAGATTTGGTGGGCATGCTACAAACATCAAATTGAGCAAGATAAGCACATTAGACTTATGAGAGACACCAAAGTAATAAGAATTCTTCACTTCCTTTCCATATTGGCATTCATTACAAAAATCAGTTTTTGAGCTTTTAGCAACAAACTTGTCCAAATTACATAGTTTATCAAGGCCTTTTTGGCTAATGTGACAAAGCCTTTTATGCAATAATTCCATATGTGGATGGATTTCAACCAAAGCAATAAACTTGCCAAGCAAAACTTTACCATGCAAGCAATAAAGAGACCCTTTCTTTATACCTTTAACAATAAGCCTAACAATAAGCCTAGAGTCTTTGATAAGCTTCCATGACCCCTTCTCAAAGAGGGTACTACATCCATGTATATCCATTTCCCCAAAAGACAATACTCTTTTGATGCTTGGTACATACCTTACATCATGCAAAATCAGCTCATAAGTGCCATTTACAATGAGATGCATTGTTCCAATACCTTCAATAGAACAAGTATGGAGCAATGAAAAGAACAATGCACCTGAATCCCTCAATTCATGTTTGTTACAATGCATCATTCACAATATGTAAGGCATCAATCAGTTCCCTCTTCGTGATTTGCATATCATGTGCATGAATATTAACAAAAGAATCATCATCTACCTCCATAGTAGCACAAAGAATATCTTTTGCATATGATAGCTCCTCAATGACGATACTAGAAACCACATTGGCCTTCTCTTTGTCCTTTTCCTTTGAACTATCATGTGCTTTATTCTTGGTGTTCTTTTTGTTGGGTGTGTGTAGAAGTGTGAGAAACACACGAGAAGAACACACAAGGAGCACAAATGAAACAAGACACACGAAAAAGACGATGGCTCGAATAGCTCTCTCTATTGACAATGAATTGAACTAAAGTAAGAGCTCAATAATAATCCCTAAGTACAAAGTACCACCAAATATGAGTGAATCATGTATGTGGTAACACGGGAAAAAACCTCTAACCAGCACTAGAGTAAAAAGTGCCCATGTATAGGAAAAATGTTCAAATCAAAGCTACTCGAGGAACACATAAGTGTAACAAACCCCCTTGGAGCGACTGATGTGAACACATACAAGGAGTGACAAATGGGCCCCCACAAGGTAATAAGTCTAAAGCTTTGCGAAAAGCTTCAAGCTTTTCCCGTGAAAGAGCTTTGGTGAATGTCAGCCACATTATCTTATGTAAGCACATATACCAAATCAATATCTTCTGCATGAAGGCGCTCTATCACATAGTGATAATGCACCTCAATATGTTTGGTCCGTGCACAAAGCACTGGGTTCCGTGCAACAGCCAAAACACTCTGACTATCGATGAGAATATGCGTAGCAACATCAATCTCCATGCAAAGATCCATCAATAAGAGTCTCAATCATATACACTCCACTGTAGCTCTGAAAACTGCCCTCTTCTCAACTTCACAACTCGATGTCTCCATTGTAGGTTGCTTCTTACTCAACCAAGATATGCATGAATCTCCAAGAAAAAAAACAATTATCACTAGTTGGCACGCAAGTATCATAACAACCAACCCAATCAATTGTTGGGGATAAAGGCCCCAAGGACTCTCCTTTTGTATATTTTGACCCTTCCATGTGAAAGCTCTCTTCGAGAGCTTTCCAGACATATTTTTGTTGTATTTTTGGGCCCCAAATTGGGGAGTTATAGGCATTTACATTATTTTTATGACTTTTGGTCATTGGCCATGTGTGAACATGCCCAAATGACCTAAAAGTCACTTATCAATAAGACTTGGTCCCAAATCTCTCATAACTTGATTGGGACTTCTTCAACTTCAGCTTCTCCATCTTCTTCTCCAAATTTCTGCGCAGGTTTCTCTCTCTACTTTCTCTCTCCTCACGCAGCAGCCCACTCCCTTGGTGTTTGGAGCAACCGAGCACACCACGACGTAGCTCTCCGCGGCCTCTTTCAACTGGTATCAGAGCCTTGAGCTGTTCCATCGCGACAAAGTTGCTCGAAGTGCTTTTCCACTTCAGCCTATGTTAAACTGAAGGTGTTTTCTTGCATTTGGGAGAATTTCATCGCGAAAAACCTTCTTTTTTCGCGATAAAAGTGTTGTTTTTGGAGGATTACTTCAGCCCAGAGCAAAGCTGAAGCAAATTTTGTGCTTTTTAGAGAGTTTCATCGCGAAGAATCTCTTCTATTCTTCCTTTTGTATCCCCACAGGTCTTTTTCAGCATCCACATTGCTGATTTTTTCATCTACAGGTCTTTTGTGGCAAAAATTCTCTCATTTTTCAAGTGGGAGGACATGCACAAAGATTGAGGAAGTGCATACTTGCTGGAAACTTATTACAGTAGGTCATTTCTCTGATTTTACAAGTCATATTGCTGCAAAAATTGGGGCTTTTGTGAAAACATGCACCCATTGCCTTGGTTTTACATCTATGTATGCCTTTTGTGGTTGAAAAACAACAAATTTGTTGTTTTTGATGCAATTACAGCTTGCTGGAATTTTCTGAAATTTTCTGCAGAAAATTTCAGAAATTGTTTTTTGCAAGTTTTGAACAGTTTTTGGGCTTAATTTCTCAGCTATAGTCTCCTAAGGTAATTGCGCACAGGACAGCAGGTGAATTTTACCTTTTTGGTGAAATTTTGAAGCTCTTAGTGTGCAAACATGGCCTCTACCTCCTCTGATGTCAAAAGCTTGTTTGAGATCAAGAGATTTGAAGGTAATGGTTTCGATTTGTGGAAAGAGAGAATGTTGGGCATCCTCTTTCTTAAAGATTGTGAAGGGGCTCTTGAGGAAGTCAAGCCTGAAGATATGACAGATGCAGCATGGATGAACCTAAACAAGAAGGCCATCACTTACATCAAGATGGCTGTATCATATGAAATCTTAGTGGATTTGAAAGGCCTTACAACTGCTTTTGAGGTATGGGAGAAGCTGAAAGCCACTTATGAAAATACCACGCTTGTAAATCAAGTGCATCTTATGCGTAAGCTAGTGTGTATGCAGCTTGATGAGTCAAAAAGTGCGGCTGAGCACTTATCTTTGTTTACAGGTACTCTTTCACAATTGCAGGACACTGGATTACCTCCATTTGATGATAAGCTTAAGGCCATCTTCTTGTTGATGACCTTACCTGATTCGTGGGAAACATTGGTTGTTTCACTTTCGAATAGCCCCAGTCTTACCTTTGATGGTGTAAGGGGTTCTATTTTGAATGAGGAAATCAGGAGGAAAGCTAGTGGAGAGGGCAGTGGTTCAGCCAATGTGGCTAGAGGAAGAACAGAAAAGAAAAGTGGAAATGTACAGAGGAACAGGAGCAAAAGCAAAGGCAAGGCTGAAGTGACTTGTTATCAATGTGGTAGGAAAGGTCACAAGAAGCCTGATTGCAAATTCTATAAAGCTGAACTAGAAAGAAAGAAGAACACAGGTGACACGAAGAAAAAGGACACCAAGAATGAAGCACATGATACCTCAAAGGACAAAGACAAAGAGAAGGCCAATGTGGCCTCTAGTGTCATCATTGAGGAGCTATCAGATGCAGAAGATATACTTTGTGCTACTATGGAAGCAGAGCATGCTGAAGTTATTGATCCTTCTATTAATATTCATGCACAAGATATGCAGATCACAAAGAGGGATTTGATTGATGCCTTGCTTACTGTGAATGATGCTTTGTCACAAACATGGATTGTAGATTCAGGTGCATCGTTTCATGTAACTCCTATTAAGGAGTGTTTCACTACCTTTCATGCAGGAAGCCATGGACATGTATATCTTGGAAATAACCATGCTTGTTCAATTGAAGGTATTGGCACAGTGCATCTCACAGTGGATGGTACCAATGAGCTGGTTTTGCATGATGTAAGGTATGTACCAAGCATCAAGAAAAGCTTATTGTCTGTTGGGCAAATGGATATGCATGGATATAGTACCCTCTTTGAGAAGGGGTCATGGAAGCTTATCAAAGGCTCTAGGCTGATTGTTAAAGGTACAAAGAAAGGGACTCTTTATTGCTTGCATGGTAAAGCCTTGCTGGGCAAGTTTATTGCTTTGGCTGAAATCCATTCACATATGGAATTATGGCATAAAAGGCTTGGTCACATGAGTCAAAAAGGCCTTGATAAACTATGTAATTTGGACAAGTTTGATGCTAAAGGCTCAAAACTTGATTTTTGTAATGAATGCCAATATGGTAAGCAAGTAAAGAATTCTTACTACTCTGGTGTCTCTCGTAAGTCTAATGTGCTTGATCTTGTTCATTCTGATGTTTGTAGCATGCCCACAAAATCTATGGGGGGTGCTCTTTACTTTGTTTCTTTTGTAGATGATTACTCTAGGAAGCTTTGGGTATATTTGTTAAAATCTAAAGATGAAGCCTTTGCTACATTTAAGAAATTTCATGCATTTGTGACCACTCAAACAGGTAGAAAGCTGAAATGCTTACGTACAGATAATGGGGGTGAGTTTACAAGTGCTGAATTCAATAGATTTTGTGAAAATCTTGGTATTAAGAGGGAGCTAACAGTCCCATACAGCCCCTCTTCCAACGGTGTGGCTGAAAGGTATAATAGGACTTTATGTGAGAGGGTGAGATGCATGCTGTCCACAGCTAATCTCCCTCATGGATTTTGGGGAGAGGCTTTGAAAACTGCAGTTCATGTTTGCAATCGATCCCCTCATATGTCCTTAAAAGGTGGCATTCCAAAAGAGGTTTGGTCTGGCAAACCAGCTTCATATGACCACCTACGCATCTTTGGTTGCGATGCTTTTGTGCATATAAGGCCTGAGTTGAGAAGCAAGTTAGATGCAAAGTCCATGAAAGGAATCTTCATGGGTTATGGAGATGAAGGTGAAATGGGCTACAGGATTTGGCTACCTCAACTCAAGAAGGTAATACGCAGCCGAGATGTTGTATTTAATGAGGCAAGGCTGCTAAAAAACAATTGTGCCTCTAAAGATGACCATAAAAGAGTCAAATTTCAGCATGTACAGCCACCAGTTAAATCTGATATGGACCCTCGGGATGCACCACATATGGCTGGAAATGACAATGAGCCCGTGGTTATTGAGCAAGATGATGCTGGACAGCAAAATGATGCTCCTGAAGGGCATATGCAGCCACCTATTCATGCTGAAAACAGGGCTGGAAATGATGTACAGCAGCCTGTTAACAATGAAGAAGTTAATGTACCTCCTGATGTAGATCCATTGCCTGGTAATGTTGATCATTGGGTAAGAAGATCTATACGTCCTAGGAGGCGAGTGAATAGATATGATCCCTCTATACATTATATTATGTTATCAGATGAGGGTGAGCCTCTTACTTATAAAGAGGCAAAGCTATGTGAGCACAAGAAGAAGTGGGAGTTAGCCATGCAGGAAGAGATAAAGGCCTTGCATGCAAATGATACTTGGGATTTGGTTGAGTTACCCAAAGGAAGGAAAGCCATTCCAAACAAGTGGGTGTACAAAATCAAAACTGTTGATGGCAAATCCAAGTATAAGGCAAGGCTGGTTGCTAAGGGATATGCCCAAAAAGAGGGCATTGATTTCCAAGAAGTGTTCTCTCCAGTGGTGAAAATGACCACTTTACGTGTGTTGTTTGCTCTCACAGCTGCCTTGGATTTGGAATTATTCCAAATGGATGTTAAAACAGCCTTTTTGCATGGTGATTTAGATGAAGAGCTGTACATGAAACAGCCAGAAGGAGATGAAGAGCTGTACATGAAACAGCAAGAAGGATATGCCATTCCTGGAAAAGAGCATCTGGTATGCAAACTGAAAAGGAGCTGGTATGGGCTGAAACAGGCCCCCAGACAATGGTATAAGAAGTTTGATGCATTTATGCTCAAACATGGGTTTAAAAGAAGCCATGCAGATCATTGTTTATACACGAAAAAGGATGAAGATGGAAGCCCAATTATTCTTGTACTGTATGTAGATGATATGCTGCTGGCTGGGAAGAAAAAGAGCACTCTGAATGCTCTAAAACAGAAGCTGAACTCTGCATTCTCAATGAAAGACCTTGGGGAAGCTGAGCATATTCTTGGTATGCGTATAAAAAGGGATAGACAGCAGCATACTTTGCAGGTATCCCAAGAAAAGTACATTGAAAAAGTGCTGGACAGATTTAATGTGGCTGATGCTAAGCCTCTTGGAGTGCCATTGGAGCCACATGTTAAGCTTTCCAAGGATGACTGTCCCAAAAATGATGATGCAGCCAGTTACATGAAGAGTGTTCCATATGCATCTGCTTGTGGTTCACTTATGTATGCTATGGTTGCCACTCGGCCAGACATTGCTCATGCAGTGGGAGTTGTTAGCAAGTTCATGGCTAATCCTGGTAGAGCTCATTGGGAGGCAGTCAAATCTATCTTGAGATATTTGAAAGGGACCAAAAGTAAATGCTTATGTTATGGAAAGGGTCCATTGGAGTTAAAAGGATTTTGTGATTCAGACATGGCAGGTGATGTGGACACACGCAAGTCCACAAGTGGCTATGTATACATCCTTGCAGGTGGAGCTATTTCATGGTGCTCTAGACTTCAGAGGATAGTTGCACTATCTACTACAGAGGCTGAATATATTTCAGCCACAGAGGCTTCCAAAGAAGCCATTTGGTTAGCTCGACTTTGCAGTGAGTTTGGGATGCTTGAAAAGGCACCTCTTCTTGGATGCGATAGCCAGAGTGCCATGTGTTTGGCAAAGAATGCCATGTTTCATGCTCGCACAAAGCATATTGATGTGAGATATCACTTCATCAGAGAGGTGTTAGAGGATGGCCTGATCACTTTGATCAAGGTCAATACTTCACAGAATCCTGCAGATGCTCTCACGAAGTGTCTACCCAAGGCACAACATCAGCTATGTATACAGATGGTGGGAGTTACTTAGCTTAAAGGAGCCTCCTTGGTCCTTTAAGTGGGAGTTTGTTGGGGATAAAGGCCCCAAGGACTCTCCTTTTGTATATTTTGACCCTTCCATGTGAAAGCTCTCTTCGAGAGCTTTCCAGACATATTTTTGTTGTATTTTTGGGCCCCACATTGGGGAGTTATAGGCATTTACATTATTTTTATGACTTTTGGTCATTGGCAATGTGTGAACATGCCCAAATGACCTAAAAGTCACTTATCAATAAGACTTGGTCCCAAATCTCTCATAACTTGATTGGGACTTCTTCAACTTCAGCTTCTCCATCTTCTTCTCCAAATTTCTGCGCAAGTTTCTCTCTCTACTTTCTCTCTCCTCACGCAGCAGCCCACTCCCTTGATGTTTGGAGCAACCGAGCACACCATGACATCAAAAGTATGCTGCAAATAAGCCATAAGAATGTCAAGTTTTGCATCGAGAGTATGTCATCAACATAAAGAACAAGCACTATAAGATCAGCCCCATCTTTGCATATATAGTGTGCTTTCAATTGGACTACATGTGAAGCAAAGAACAATCAAGTGCTTATGGATTTTGTCATACCATGCACGTGGAGCTTGCTTGAGATCATACCAGGCTTTATGCAAGCGACAAACCATATGCTCTTTCCCTTTCATAGCAAATCAAGGAGACATAGACCTCTTCTTGCAAATCACCATTCAAGAAGTCTGTTTTCATGTCAAACTGAGGCACTTTCCAACTTCGATGGGAAGCCAATGCAACCACGATACGAACAATAGTCATGTGTGAAGTAGGAGCAAAAGTTTCCTCATAGTCAATGCCCTATTGTTACACATATCCTTTGGAAACCAATCTAGCTTTGTAGCGATCAATGCTACCATTAGACTCTCTTAATCTAGTAAACCCACTTTGTACCAATGGCATTCTTTCCTTTTGGCAATTCACATAACTCTCAAGTACCATTCTTATGTATGGAATCCATTTCTGATTGCATAGCACTCATCCATTGTGGATCGTCACATGCATATTCAAAAGAAAGTGGCTCTTCATTACATGTTGTAGCAACAAGAGAATAATCCACAAAATTACTTGATGCATGGTGAGAGCTTGATCTTGTTCTACCAAGTAAAGGTGCACCCAATTTGCTATCTTGCAAAGTTTGTTTCAGCCACTTTGGCATAGTTTGTGCACTCTTGATAGACATGCATCCATTATGCAATACATCATCAATATGTACATCATGTGTGGGCTGAATTTCATGCTCATTTTCAGCCATATTTTGACGCAAATGTTCAGCAAGATGTGGCTGGAAATTTCAAGCAGTTTTGACAATTTTTTACTAAAAATTTTCAGCCATGTTTAGCTAGAAATTCTATGCATTTTCAACCCTATTTGGCTGGAATTTTTCAGCCCTTTGAGCCTCAGTTGGCTTGTCTACATCGCCATAATCAAGCACACCATTTAGGAACAAAGGAAATGTATCGAACACATCTTGTGAGTTAACAGTTGGCTGTTTTTTGCATTCAAGTAGAGAGAAAACTGAATTTTCAACAAATACCATATCTCGACTCACAATAATTGTGTTCGTCAATGGATGGAACAAACGATATCCCTTACTTTCAGCACTATAACCAACAAATATACATTTCTTTGCCTTGTCATCAAGTTTGTGACGTTGTTGTGATGGCAAATGAGCATATGACAAATAACCAAACACGCGCATATAACTAACCATGGGCTTATGTCCATTCCAAGCCTCATAAGGAGTGATGACTCTCAATGCTTTTGTAGGGAAGCGATTCAACACATAGTTTGCACACATGACCGCTTCAATCCAAAACTTATCAGGAAGGTGCTTTCCTTTAACCATATATCGTGCCATTTCAAGTAAAGTTCTATTTTTACACTCGGAAACACCATTTTGTTGAGGTGTATATGGCACCGTACATAGGTGTGAAATACCTCTTTCACGAAGAAAAACATTAAACTCATGTGACATGTATACTCGAAGAAGAAGCTCCATCTGTGATGGTAGACTGTGAAGTAAAAGAACCTACCCATCCTCGATCTACATCTTCCACTACGTTCCAAAGTTGTTTTGCAACAAGAACATGCTTCATCATCTAAAACCACATTGGATAGTTGGTCCCATCAAGCTTATCTTCAGCTTGAAGCATGCCAAACAAATCATTGCTTCACTAAAGAACAAGAAAGTGACAAAATCTTTACTTCGACGAAAGCTGAAATGAGTGATGAAATTTGAACTCACAAACCGTCACTCTGATGGCGATTCTGACTGCACGAATGGCTTTGAAATGAGGATAAAACCCCAATGCAACGAGTGGAAATGTTTCTTGGCGGTTGAAATTCACCGTTCTATGCTCCAAAGTCGATTTACACGGTTAAAAGTGAACGCGCGCAGCAACACGAAAAACCAAAACTTGAGAAGGAGTTGAACCTACTGAGATACCACTATTGAGTGTGTGTAGAAGTATGAGAGACAAACGAGAAGCACACAGAAGGAGCACAATCGGAGCAAGACACACGAAAAAGATGATGGCTAGAATAGTTCTCTCTATTGACAATGAACTGAATAGAAGTAAGAGCTCAATAATAATCTGTAAGTACAAAGTACAACCACATATGAGTGAATCATGTATGTGGTAACATGGGAAAAAACCTCTAGCAAACACTAGAGAAAAAAGTGCCCATGTATAGGGAAAAGGTTCACATCAAAGCTTCTCGAGGAACACATAATTGTAAAACTTTTTCTTGTTCAACTTAGTAGTCATAGTGTAATAATTCTGTTGTTCTTTCTTTCTAGTTCAACTTAGTAGTCATAGTGTAATAATTCGTGATTTTTTTGCTAGAAATAAAATTCATTTAATTCGCATCGCAGGTTAATTTGTTTGGCACGAATTTTATACACCTTGGTAAATATATAATGTTTTTTTTATTTTCAGTTCAGCATTAAGAATGTTTGATATTGTAACTTGTAATGAAAGTAATTTGTTAAGTTATAAGCTATAGCTCAATAAAATTCATGAATCTTATATGGGATATATATATATATATATATATATATATATATATATATATATATATATATATATATATATATATATATATATATATATGTATATACATATATATACATATATATATATATATTTTTTATTTTTTTTAATTTTTTTTTTTAATGTAAAAAAAATAAAATTCTCTCAAGATGGATAAAATTTCTGAATTTTATTTTTGGTCGAGACTCGAAACATACTAAACAAATTAAACAAATAATTCCCAAATTAATTCCCACAAATTAATTCTCTCGTTTGTACTATGTAGTAGTATCTTCAATCTTGCATATGATAGCTCTTCAATGACGACACTAGAAACCACATTGGCCTTCTCTTTGTCCTTGTCCTTTGAACTATCATGTGCTTTATTCTTGGTGTTATTTTTCTTCTCGTTCCCTCTGTTGTTCTTTCTTTCTAGTTCAACTTTGTAAGATCTTCAATCAAGCTTTTTGTGACCTTTTCTACCACATTGGTAACAAGTTTCTTCGGCATTGCCTTTGCTTTTGCTCATGTTTCTATGTGCATTTCCACCTTTCTTTTTTGTTCTTTTTCTAGCCACATTGGCTAAACCATGGCCCTCTCTATTGACCTTCCTCTTGATTTCCTCATTCAAAATAGAATCCCTTATACCATCAAAGGTAAGATTAGGATTATTTGAAATGAAACAACTAATGTTTCCCATGAATCGGATAAGGTCGTCAACATGAAGATAACCTTAAACTTATCATCAAATGCACGTAGTTCGGAGTCTTGCAATTGTGAGAGAGTACCTCTAAAAGAAGATAAGTGCTAAGCTTCACTTTTCAACTCATGAAACTGCATATCCACTAGCTTACACATAAGATGCACTTGATTTACAAACATGGTATTTTCATAGGTAGCCTTCAACTTCTCCCATACCTAAACAACACTTGTAATGTCCTTCAAATCCACTAAAGTTTCATATGGTAAAGCCATCTTGATATAAGTGATAGCCTTCTTGATTAGGTTCATCCATGTTTCCATCTATCATACCATCAAACTTGACTTCCTAAAAAGTCCCTTTGCTATCTTTAAGAAAAAGGATGCCGAACATTCTCTCTTTCCACATATCAAAGCCACTACCCTCAAAACTCTTTACTTCAAACAAGTTTTTGACATCAGCGGAGATAGAAGCCATGTTTGCAAACTGAGAACTTCAAAACTTCACCTAATAGATAAATTCAATTGTTGTCCTATGCGCAATCCCAAACGAGGCTGTAGCTAAGAGATTAAGCCAAAAAACTATTCGAAACTTGAAAAAACCAATTTTTTTAATTAAAAAATTCAAAGAAGCTGTAATTAAATCAAAAACTACAAATTTATTGTCTTTATACTGCAAATGACATACATAAATGCAAAACAAAGTCAATGGGTGCTTGTTTTCACAAAAACCCCAATTTTTTAGGAAGCCTATAAAATCAAAGAAATGAACTATCGTAATAAGTTTTCAACAAGTATGTACTTCCACAATCTTTATACATGTACTCCCACTTGAAATGAAAGAGAATTTCTACGACAAAAGGACCTATAAATGAAAAACCAACAATATTGGTCGCTGAGAATTACACGTGGGAATACAAGAAGCACAATAGAAGAGATTCTCCATGATGAAACTCTCTGAAAAACCCAAAATTTGCTTCAGTTTTGCCCTTGACTGAGGTAATTCTCCAAAAAAGGCACTTTTATCATAAAAAATAAAGGTCTTTCGTCATGAAATTCTCCCATATTAGAGGAAACAGAGAGAGCAACCTGCACAAAAATTAATTTAGAGAAGAAGACGGAGAAGCTCAAGTTGAGTCCCAAGTCTTATTAATAAGTGACTTTTAGGTCATTTGGGCATGTTCACACATGGCCAATGATCAAAAGTCATAAAAATAATGTAAATGCCTACAACTCATCAATTTGGGGTCCAAAAAATATGACAAAAATATGTCTTGCATAATGAGATATCACCTATAAGAGTTAAAATATACAAAAGAAGAACCTTAGAAACCTTCATCCCAAACATTTCTTTGCATTCTCTCTCTCTCTCTTTCTCTCTCTCTCTCTCTCTCTCTCTCTCTCTCTCTCTCTCTCTCTCTCTCTCTCTCTCTCTCTCTCTCTCTCTCTCTCTCTCTCTCTCTCTCTCTCTCTCTCTCTCTCTCTCTCTCTCTCTCTCTCTCTCTCTCTCTCTCTCTCTCTCTCTCTCTCTCTCTCTCTCTCTCTCTCTCTCTCTCTCTATATATATATATATATATATATATATATATATATATATATATATGTATGTATATATACACATACATACACACACACACACATATATATATATATATATATATATATATATATATATATATATATATATATATATATATATATATATATATATATATATATATATATATATACACGCACACACACACAAAAAACTTGATCTACATATTACTCTCTTATAGAAGAGAGTACATGCCGCGATCTACGTGAGTCGACTTGCAAGCATGCCAACATGGATGATGGTTACAATGCTCTCAAACAATGGAGACATATGCATATTACCCACCCCTCAACTCAATTGGAGTTGAGCAATCAACTCTTTCATGGTTTTTTGAGGTATGAAAGGGCATTTCCCAATGCCTCGCTTTCATGCAAGATGTTGAACCACTATAAAGACCCATGCAATAATTGCATTGCAAAGAGGTTGGGTTATTTTCACATCCTTAAAGATGACATCAAGAGCTCTAACCATGATAACTGCATCTCTACCCATGATAAAGGCTAATGGAAGGATCAAGCTAATGGACAATGAAAAAAAAAACTAATGACTTTCTATATCTCTATATCTATGCTCGAAGAAAATCCTAACTTAACTAAAGGAAGAAGTTTGAAGGCTTAAAAGAGAACTAAAGGGGCTAGTCTGAACCAAAGATGCTCAACAGAATGCTCAAGAGTGCTCAAGGGATGAAGACACTAAAACACTACTCACATGCTGAAAACTGAAAAAAAAAACATCCATAAAGAACCCTCACATGATAAAAACAAGAGTGCTCAAGGGATGAAGACACTAAAACACTACTCACATGCTGAAAACTGAAAAAAAAAACATCCATAAAGAACCCTCACATGATAAAAACATACACACCTGTCAAAAAATGTATTAGTACCCTTAGAATGTTTAAGAGGACTAAGCGTTTTTAATTTTCCATAAAAAAGTGTTCTTTTTTACTATGGTAATCAATAGAATATCTACAAGTGATAAAACTTGCAACCCTAGATGAAGATTTTCTATCCAACTATATCAATGGGTTAAACCATATCAATGATTCCAAAGCTGAGATTTATCGAGAGCCTTTCTCCAAGGGGATTCTAGAACAATTGAGAAAAAAAAGCAAATAAGGAATAAAAAATGCTATGTATTAGGGAGGAAGCTCAACAAAATCTATAAAAAGAATTAAAAAGAGACATATCTAGAAAAGACAAGTGGATAAGCAAAATCAAGCTCCAACCGAAACCAAATGTGTACCAATGACCTCGTATAAAGTTATTCAAGATCATGAAAGGATTATTGATAGATGACCATATTTACAAACTAAATTAAGCTAGAAAAGAAATTCTAATTTATAATATCTTGATTAACATATGAATGAATTTTTCACATAAAATTTGAAGACATAAATCTAAAATTCACATTTGAGAGTGATATTATGAAAAATAATTCATAAATTACATGTTCAATACAATGAATGACAACAATAAAAATGGGCTAAATATGGGCTAAATCAGGATCTCAAAAAGATATGAAAATCCCAAACACTAAGATAAGTTTCTAAAATAACTTCCAAAATATGAGTTGAGGCTAAAGCAAAAGCTTCACACAAACTCGCAAGATTGTTTCACTCTCTTATGAGTTGGACATTAACTTATATACCACAAGGAGTCAATGCCAAGTATTTATAGGCTAGATAGAATGTCCAAAAGCATCCGAAAGTATGAAAATTTAACTTTCATAAACATTGAAAAGTTGAAAATCTAAGACCTGACAAAAACTTTCTTCATAAGTTAAAAAGAAGTTTTCTAGCTTTATTTTACAATAAAAAACAATGTTCATGCTTTTCTTTTTTATTATCCTTACTTTTACCTTAAATCACATCTTTTTTATTAAGAACTGACATGATTTTGACATTTGGCCTAGGTTTTGACCATGTTAAAATTTGAATGATCCTTAACCAAAACACTACGTGTCACAAATGGTTCCATACCTCTCTTAAAGCACTAAGAATTTATGCAATGGACTAAAAAATAAGTTTCTTGTTAGGGAAAAACAATGTATTATGGTTGAAAAACTATTGGGCTAAAAAACATCAGTTAAATATAATCCTCATGGTTAAAAACCTTTTGATAAGGATGATGATGATGATGATGAATAATCAAACTCCTACTAGTTGTGACTAATAATTTTTTTATTTTTTCAAACGTTCAAAAATAGTTTGATCTTTATGCATTTGAAGTTCGAGGAATTCTAGCACAAGGGATAGTTTGAGCTTCTTAAATATCACTCAACAAATGTATCAAGGTTGATTCAGAACTCTATTACAAAATAACTAAAAGTGCCCTTTATTACAAATGTATCAAGGTTGATTCAGAACTCAATTACAAAATAACTCTATTCAGAACTCTATACGTACTCATCATTCATTCATATCTATTACTAGAAGTGCCCTTTTAGTATGCTTACTTGATGAGACTTGCCCACTACCTTGACCTAAAGAAACAAACTAACAAGAAGTTGCAAAAATATCTTACTTAACCATATGCAATTCAAGTCTACTTTTTAATCCCATAAGGTTTCAATTTGTAAAAAGATAAGCCATGGTGATTGAGTTGCCTCTCCTTGTTGGGCGCCAGGCGGTTGTTACTTCTTACAAAACAAACTGATAGTCAAACTCTTCAATGACGCTTTGTTTTCTAGGAAGGTGGAAACAAGCAACTGTCAAACACTGACAGAAAAGACATTTGAGATGTCATCAAGAAAGAAATTTGTATCATGTGCCCACAACACAAGGTAAGTTGGGATACTAGCATACTCCTCGGTGGCCAACGTTCTTCTACGTTTACGTGCTCATTCAGAAGGCGCCTTAATGGCGCGACGGAGCATTCTCAGATCAGATAATAACCAATGGCACGAAGGAGTGGTATACATGACCGAGAAACAGTGTGCTCTAAAAACACGTCCTGCTGATGCTTATGTGGGAAGTAATGCTGCAAGAGAAAGCCATTTTCTCAGAGACGGAATACCATGCTCGTTATTTTAGGCTTCAAACAGCAACAGACAAAAGAAAACGCATAAAATCCAATGACATAGCATTTTTCTGTCTTCAACGAGCTCAGAATGGCTGCAATAGCTTTGTAAATAACTAAATAAAAGCTCTACATCGATACCAAAACTTACGGTTCAGTTTTTGAGCTCAAGAAATCTCATGGAGTAAAAAATAAAACTCTCTCTCTCTCTGATTAAATAGAGAAAGAGACGATGATTCACCTGAAAGTTGATTGCTAGGGAGAACTGAGGTGAGTGGAGCAGGAAGCGCTGCTGTTGCGAACTTGCGACTGTCTATTCAAAGGCTGAATATGCTACTCTGATGAGCGCGAAAATTGTAGCGGAGCTGGTGTACCAAAGTCGTTTTTTCAAAATAAGGTTGGATTCACATGGAGACGGCGGAACAAACATTAAAAAACACATTATTCCGATGGGAAAATTGTTTGCATTCATTGTTCCATTTTCAACTTATTCACACAAACTAAAATAGAATACATTTCATTTGTGTGTTCTCGTTCTATGTGAACATCGACGGATCGCGAAACAAACAAATTAATACTATTTCATTGGTTGAAGCATATGACATCATAGTCTAGTGGTTGAAGCTTTGAATCTCAAGGAGAAAGTCTTGAGTTCAAATCGTGGTTGGACATATTCATGAGCTTCCAAAGATGGGTGTCCATAAAGTTCCCCAAGATAGGTGCCTCTACCTTACGAAGTCAGGTGTGTGCGTTTTTCCAATTCATTGTACTCTCAAGAAAAAAAAAACATGCTTTTGTATCATGATGTGGCAAAGATGACACTAGAGAGCTACCGCCCTAAACACAAGTGGCCATGTGTTATTTTTTAATTATATAATAAATCGTTCTCAAATGGGTTGCCTCCCTATCTGAATTGGCCCTAATGTTGAAGTTTTATTCCGGAAAAAAAATAAGATGCCAATTTCCTTAGATTTCGAGTTGCATGGTTTTTTTATTTTGCCTTAAAGAGAAAATTCTTTTTTTTGAAGTTTCATCATCGATGTATGCTTGAACCTGAAAGAAACAACTCCTACAGCTAAGGGCCCTGCTTCTCCAACACTCTTGAGGGCTTTAACATCAATGATCAAATCAAACTTTAAATTTTGGAGGGTTCAAAGTGTTTACCACTTCATCATGATCATTCTTGGTAATTTAATAGGAAAAATTTGAATATAGTTAATGATGGAAAAAGCTTATGATTGATGTTAATCTTGGCTATGATGTTTCCCCAAAGAGTGAGTACCATTGCTTTAGTTAGTACGGAAGTCTAAAGTGAAACAATGTTAGAATCCCTTGTAGACATAAGTTGCCTCCATGCCTTTAGATCTTTAATTTTTGCTATAAAGGTTATGTGCACCTGTATACTTATTTTCCTTAGGAAGGATTGGTGGAGTCCCACAACTACATCTTATCTAACTAAGGAATGACTTCTCTTGTTTTACTCTCCAGAATCCTTGACCTTTTGTGATTATGACCAACATCTTACATTAGATGTTTAGATGGTTGATAAAAGAACCCCAAAATAGCCTTTACATCTTAGATGGGATTCTCTTTCAGAAGTTTTGGATTACAATTCCAAGTCAAACCACATCAGCCTAATCATCAAATCAACATGTGTACATAACTATGATGTCTTGAGTCCAGTAAGTTCACATAAAATCCGACCACCATAGCATCAATGTTCACCTGATGCAGTTTTTCAAGACACCTAGAAAGTGACCTTTGCAGTTTTTCAAGACACCTATAAAGTGAGCTTCAGTCACCTAAAATCCAATCCATGTGTGATCCTATCAACATAGTGAGATTTTATCTAGAATTCTAACAATGGGTTTTTAGTGGGAGTGAGAGCAACCTTTCCACAATGCTTATAATAGGTTTTTAAGTTCATTTGCGATCCTCATTTAGACAAAGAAACTTGGGACAATTAGTAAGAATGAAATCAACGGTCTATGTTGAATATAAGTGAGAATAAAAATGCTTATGAAGTTTTTTTCTCATGTGAATGGATGGTTAATTACATAGAGTGTCTTCCTCAACCTATCCACATCCCAAAAAAAAAAAAAAAAAAAAAAAAAACAACATAAGGTACATACCACCCTCCCCAAGTTTGGACTTGTCTTGTTTAATTTTTTTTTTCTTTTGTACGGACACTTGCATAAAAAACCACCTCGATATGCTTTCACATTCTACTCACTTATAAACTAACCTTACCACATGTACCAAGGCTACAAGGCTCTATTTTTGTATTTTCATAATGTTGTTTTTCATAAAATCCTTTAGCCTTTTCTCTTGTTTTATTTTATCAAGTGAAAATAAAAAATGAACCTTAAGGCTAATCCTTGAATGAATAATTGCTTGTCCCTAAAATTTATAGCATTAATCCTTTCTTTTTTTTAAATGTTTTTCCACCAAAATTATATAGGGGATAACATTCACAGTATGTATGTACATCCCCCCAAGCCCCATGAACTATCGATCCGAGCTTAGTTTTTCTTGTGTCTAATTTGCCTCCTTTCATGATTGAATAGACCATGATCCTATTGGGGATTAAGCCAATTCATTGGGCTTTTTTGCATCACAGGAAATAGGCTTGAATTTTAGCCCCTAGCTCGATAATACAGGTGCCATTCACATAGTAATTTACTTCCTTAGCCACTCATCTACATGAGGATGTACAAAACTTAAAATGAATTGAATAAGTTCATTTTGTGCATTTTATCTTGTTAGATTTGGTTATCCTCTCTCTCTCTCTCCATCTCTCTTTGGGGAGTTGTACCAACATCTCAAGATATCAAAGGCTTGAAGAGAAACATGCACATCCCCGCATGTAGTCCCTTAGCCACCATAGAAGGTAGGATTGGAATGGGTGACAATTTTGAGATCTATACCACTTGCTTATGTGTAGAAACGATACAATTTCATGGCAACACATATGCGAGAGGAGGATGCATACCCCATCCATGATTTGAAGATATGGCATAGACATGCAAAAGATCTATATCAGATACTAGATCACCATTGATCCCTACAACATATGGACCATGTACAACTACCTCCTCTTTTTTGCATCAATGATGATCAGCAAAGCTATTGTATATATATAGAATGGAAAATATAGAGATTTGTTTGGGCTACAAGCTAAGCATCTTGCACCACTCATCCCCCATCGCTTCAAGATGCTTTAGTTGAAGGGTTTTCATATTCACGGATAGAGCACATTATCATGCCTATCCACAAATCTAGAGATGTTATTGATTTATACATCAAACCATCAGGACTGGATACACATTGGCCAAGCTTGATGGTGGGAGGGACCTTAGAGGAGATGTTGAGTAATCTTGTCGAGGAGAAGGGACTTCTGGCTCTAGGATAGGTAGACTTCAATCAATCTTTTTCTACCACATCGCATTTTCACTCTAAGGCACTTGATTGATATGAATCGGGTGGAAAGGAGGTTAAATTATTGCTTCATGGACTTCCACCAAGATTTTAATACAATACTTGGAGAGAGGCTCTCCAAATGGCTCATGGATCTTATAGTGACAAAAGAGATTATATGGGTTATCTATACATCATATGAGCAAGTATTAGGCAAATACTAATGCCCAAGGGGTCTTTCTAATCCCCTTGTTAGCACCATTGGTATGAAAGAAGATTTTGCCCTCTCCCCCACTCTCTTTGGACTCTACATTGATGAGATAGTAGACTTCATTCAAAAGTGAGGAGGTAAGGGAGTATGGTCGGGAGGGAACATGGTTTTACTATATGTTGATGACATTGTATTGCCCTCAAAATCAAAGGAGGGGCTACAACACCATTTGCATACCCTAAGTAACTTTTACACTCATAAAGGGCTGTCTATGAACCTTGATAAATCCAAGGTATTCATTTTCCATACATGAGCCCAAGTGCGGTGACCTAGGTAGCATGTGATTCACTTATTTGAGGTTATGCAACATTTGTATTGATGGAGAGACAATGTCATCATGCACACTTTTAGGAGCCCTTAACAAATGGTTGGCCATTTGACACATAGTCTCACCCTCCTTGATGGGTCTATGGATTCCACAAATATCATGGGCACCCAGTGACCTTTAAAAAAGGTTCATGGGCACTCGATCATGTTAAAGGTTACTAAGGGGGGAGGCGGCACTTTGAGAATTCTAGCCAATAGATATTGGAGTGTATCTCTCAATTGATAGGTTTGATTGAAGAATGTAAGATACCATTGGAAAGCTCTCAGAACAAACTTTCCAAACCTATCAAGGTAAATAGGAACTGTGAAGAGCTCGAGACACATTGGATGGCACTTGATTAAGGGTTCAAGATACCAAACATGGGTGAGAATGAGGTTCAAGCTACTAAGGTTGAGAACATGGTTCAAGGCAACAAGGTTGCGAACAAGGTTCAAGAAATTATGCAAGATTGAGGACATCAATTCAAGGGTACCTAGTTTAGGAACTGATCGCTAAGGCTATAGGGATAATACAAGAGCAGATCATTGAGGACAATGATCAACCAAGGGGGGAAGAATGTAATAAAGTGATAGATCGGAGATGGTTACAAGTGAAAGACTCAAGAAGTGAATCAAATGATGATCAAGATGAGAAGGAAAGAGACTATTAGCTCTGGAAATCAATAGGAAAGGCCAAGATGCAAGAATGTGGAGAATGCTCCAAACACACTCGTAGAAGGTCAACAAGGGAGAGAAAGCAACTTGAAAGGTATGGATATGACTCTAGATTTGTAACAAAGCATTCCATTTAGTTGGCCAAAGACTCAATTTTAGAGGAACCTTCAACATATGAAGAAGCTAAGGGTAACCCTAATTGGGAGGAAGCCATGAAAGAGGATATAAAAGCATTAAAAGAAATGGACACATGGGACTTAGTTCCAATGCAAACCAATCAAAAGGTAATAGGTTGCAGATGGGCCTATAAGTTGAAAAGTAAATCAAATGTATTAATTTGGAGGTATAAAGTTTAGCCCACCACACTCTTGGCTAGGAGGTTGTGAGTTCAAATCCTCTATAGATATAACATTAAAGCATCTGATTCATTTTAGTAAAACTCATGGATATCCTATCGAAGTAGATAGCCAAAATCAATATCCTAGATAAATATTTTGTACAAGAACCCATTTGATCTTTAAAATATGCTAACGCTAAGTTGATTTATTCATTTGAGTTTGCATCAAGTTAAGTAGCATAACTCCAATGAATTTCATAATTTTCAGTACAATCTTGAAAAGAGAAGTTAGGGATTGCTCATAAGATTGACAATTCCCAAGAACTTAAAGCTAGAGTCTTTGAGAAAATTATCCTAAGTTGGACAAAGCTCGTTCTTTAATTTTAGTTATTCAAGTCAAGTGAAATTGGCCAAAAGAAAATGGCACACTTTCTCTTACATTTTACATATGATTTTCAAGCCCAAGTTGGACACAATAGCCCTCCAATAGTGTGAAAAATCAAGTAAATGTCTATTAGTGGACTGTGGTACAAACATCTAAGTTAGATGTTTGGATCAAGAAGACTTCCAGTTTGACTTCCAAACCAAATTCAAGTCAAATAGGTGTTCCCAATGTCTTGATAGTGATACAATCCCACCCCAATTTCTAGCTCCATACACTAGTGATGCCCATAAATGGACCAATAATTTGAATCCAACCATTTCACATGTTATTGTCCATGTAGCACAAAGGTATAGAAAATGAAATGGCCAGGGATGTTTTTTTATCCACCGTTATTATTTATTCCCTACTCTGCACTCATATTAGTTGATCAAGTCCAATGCTAGATGGTGTTTTGAATTATGTGTGTAGGGTTCAGATAGCAGAATCCCCTCTATTTGTTTGGAATATGAGGTGGATCCCACCAGAGAGATGAAAACATGTTCTTCTAGGTTAGAACACGAGGCTTGGGGCTATGCCTACCGTTACTACACATAACTCTATTTTTTATGATGGAAATATTTCCCAAGGGGGGAAGAATGTTATAAAGTAAATTTTATGATTTGAGTGTCTTATTGATTTAGATAGGTATAAAATCAGACATTGTTTGGTCACATGCCAAAGATCTCAAGATTAGATGAAAGCATAGGTTCATGTGCTCTATAAAATAAGTAATCCAGTTATTCTAGTATTTAAGTTTCAAGGATGGGAGGAAAGAGATCTTGGGCTCAACTCCCATGGGAGCATGGGGAGAGATTTTTGCCCAAAAGCTCTATGAGCATGAGCACTGTGGACCATTCTTTCTAACTGGCACCTTTTGAGATAAAGAGTGGGGAGGAAACAATCCATAAAAGGATAGCGTTTATAATTAAAGAAATTGATTCCTCAATAGCTATATATACATGCATAAGGTTGGGAGGAGATTCATCTCTCAAGCACGTGGTGGTCCTTATTATCTTAGTTCATTGCATTGACTGTCGAAAGTATTTTGTAAAATTAGACTTAAATTTAAGATATGTTGAACTTTTAGATATGAATGGATGTAAAGTGAATTGTTAAGTGAATGGCGATTCATAAAAACTAGGAAAGCATGGTTATGGCTACATAGAGATAGATTGATGTAGTAAGGATCTAGGCCAAGAGAAAGGAGTAGATGATGGTGATCCATTGTATTTAAGATTCTGATAAGCAATGAACGAACTGGTTGTGATATCTCATGTCACGATGATGAGTTTGCATGTTGTGCCTAAGAGAGAGTTTGTGTATGTAGTTCTTGTAACTATGGTATTTTGTAATTATGTAAGTATTAAGTACTCTATAGTAGGAACACCAAAAGCTAGTACCCCTTGTTGGCAATGCCCCATTCTCAAGCCCCCTATTTCTTTCTTCTCAATTACTAAGGCGAACACACTTTGGTGACCATGATTCGATGGGGTTCATGAAGAAGAAAAACGATGTGTAAGATTTCATAAATAATTGAAGAATAGAATGAGATGAGCCACTCTTCATTTTTCAAGTTTCGATGCAAATTCGACGTGCATTCAATACATTTTTGGTACTGATTTGGCTGTTCACAATGGGTACTAACCTTCATTTTTTAGTGTTTGGATGCATTTTCTTTTATTTTTGGGCTTATGGTGATGCCAAGGCCCAATGATGACTAGTATTTGTATGGGGATGGAAGTCAATGCCTCACACCTGCTTTGGTGGAGAGTACCCACCTATTGACAATGTTTTGCTTGAAGAACTTACTTTTGATACTAGAAGCAATCCACTCAATGATGAATAGAAGAAGTTTGAATTGATCAAGAAACTTAAATTCTTTTTCCAAAAACATTCATTGTAGTCTGATTTCCAGGTATTCAAGGAGTAGTCAGACAATGCTAGTTTCCATGAGGACACAAAAAAGTGATGAGGAGAATCCTTTTGTTTCATATTCTAGCTCACCAACCAATACTAGCCACTCTTCTAGTTTTAAAGGTAAATTATACACGAGTTGCTAAAATTAATGCCTTTTCTTAATTCATGAGCCAATAAGGTAGTATATACCAAATTCAATAACAATGCCTCAGAAGGCCTTGATGTGCACATTTACACATTCCTAAACAAATACGGTTTATTAGATGAAATAAAGATGAGCTACACAAAATTCCTATGTTCCAGGCTACTATGAAAGGACATGTTGCTAAGTGGCTCTTGGAAGATATTGCATTTGCCATGTTCACGGCCATTAAGAATGTTTTCCTCTGTCAATTTAGGAAGATTAAGGATATTTCACAACTCTTCATTTATTTGCCACACACACACAAATTCTATATAACAATATGCTATGTTGTTTCAAAGAAACTCAAGCAAATGCCGATAGACCAATGATCACCTAATCTAGTTCTCACTCGATGGTTTGTCAATGGATTAACAAATACTTTTACCCAACTTAGTAATAAGCTAGCAAAGGAGCCTTATTTAGATAATCTCATTACATACAAAATGAATTGAAAAAACATTATAGTTTTTTCCTAGCCTACATTCTCCTTATGATGTAGAAGATACATCGTTGAAGTCTAGGGATGGCTGCATTATAGATTAAAGGCACTCTTCAAGGCCTCTATTGTACCATGGGCCATAATATTGGTCATATTGCTAATAATTGTGCACTAAATCAATTAAGTTGTGTAATTTGTGATACTCATGATCATGCTACTTTAAATTGTCAATTTGACATTCAAAATCAATTTCATATGCCTCTGATAGTAGTATACTCAAAAGAACTTGTTGACAAAATTCCCTTCTCCAATTATTTACATAATCATATATTTACATGAGAAGGTGGATGAGCACAATCAAATTGCTTATTATACTCAACACGGATATGATCAACAAGAAGATTATTCTTATTTATGTCCTCCTTGATGTTGGTTTTGTATCATAGATGGGCGTCTAAGCAAGCAATGCTCTAATGCTGATGAATATGACATGGAGTGTTGAGGTGGAATTAGTCATCCAACTAGTAATGTTGTCTTTTCATTAGTTATAGATCTTTTGTTTCAACATCAAAGGATCTTATTTTTTTTCCAAAATAGCTTTGCTAGTTTTCAAAAGATTTCCAAAAGATTCATTGAAATTCCCTCCAAAGGTCTTGGAGTAGTCTTAGATCTTACAGGAAGAAGAAGAAGCTTGGAGCACAACACACAATACTGAATGTATTACTAGAGAATGTACAAAGATAAGTAGCCCATTAGGGAAATAGGCGTATATACAAGTCGAGGGCAAACAACCTCCTAAAGAGGGAAAAAAGTGCCCCGACAGTCCTAGAGTGTTCGCACACATCACTACCTAAATATATCAACAAATCCCCCTTGGGAGTGATGTGGTGAACAAGTAGCTGGCACTCATGTATAAGGAAGTGTCAAGCTATGTGGAAATCACTCCACATAAGGAAGTACGCCCAAAGCTTTATGGAAAGCTTAAAACTTCTCCCTAGGCAGAGCCTTCATGAAAAGGTTTGCAATGTTCTCTTGTGTGGGCACATATGCCAAGATGATCTCCCCAGCAGAGAACCTCTCTCTGACATAATGATAAGGCATCTCAATGTGCTTAGTGCGAGCATGGAACACAGGGTTCCTTGCAACTACCAATGCGCTCTGAGTGTCAGTGAAGATGGTGGTGGCAGAAGACTGACCAACACCCAAATCAGCCATAAGGCATTTGAGCCACACACACTTAACAGTCACTGTGAAAGCTTCCCTATACTCAGCCTCACAACTGGAACTGGCCACAGTAGGCTGCTTCTTACTCAACCAAGATATACATGAGCTACCAAGCATGAAGCAAAAGCCACCAACGGACACACGAGTGTCATAGCAACCAGCCTAGTTTGAGTCAGAAAAAGCATGCAAATCAGGTGGTAGTGATCCCCCATTGGGATAAAACAACCCAAGTAGCCGAGTACCACTCAAGTAGCGAAAGATGCACTTAACTGCCTGCCAATGCTTGACACCTGGGCAATGCATAAACCTCCTCATATGTGACATGAAAAACTAAATATCTGGCCGAGTAATGCATAAGTAAATCAGACATCTAACAACCTGCCGATAGAGGAAAGCATCAAATGCATCTCCAGCGTCATGAAGACTCAATCGTACACTTGTCTCCATAGGAGTGGCAATAGGCTGACAATCTTCAAGGCCAAAACACTGCAATAATATGTCAATATATTTTGTTTGACACAAAGCCATTCCACCATCAACTTGCATAAATTGAATGCCCAAATGGTGATGCAAATGCCCCAAATCAGACATCTCAAATGAGGCATGCAAATCAGCCTTAAAATCAGCAATATGCTTCTCAATAGGACCAGTAAGCAGCATGTCATCAACATAGACAACAATGATCAGAAGCACATCATTAGCACGCTTAACATATAAGATGCTTTTAGTTGGACTGTTCTAAAAACCATGTGCTTCAGATAGGCATGTATCTTCTCATACCAAGCATGTGGTGCTTGCTTTAAACCATATAATGCCTTCTTGAACCTGCACACGTGGTTTTCATTCCCTTTCTGCACAAAGCCACGGGGTTGAAAAACATACACTTCTTCATGCAAGTCACCATTCAGAAATGGATTTTTAATGTCAAACTAATGTACATTCCAACCATGATGGGCTGCAAGTGCACAAATGCTCTAAACAATAGTCATCCGGCATGTAGGTGCAAAGGTCTCATCAAAATCAATGCCTCTTTCATGTGCATAACCCTTTGTAACAAGCCTAGCCTTATACCTGTCAATTGTTCCATCTAGCTTACACTTCAGCTTGTAAACCCACTTAGTGCCAATGGCCTTCTTTCCAGGAGGCAAGTCACATAAAGACCAAGTACCGTTCTTCATTATAGCATCATATTCAGATTGCATAGCAGCCATCCAGTTTTCTGAATTTTGTGCTTTGTCAAATGAAACAGGCTCATTCTCATCACAAAGGTGTAGCCATAGCATAGCAATCTGATGCAAAAGAGGCACTATGAGAGTCTGATCGAGTACGATATGATAGAGGTGCGTCTAATTTGCTGTCACGCAAAGTTTGCACCAGCCATTTTGGCATAGTTTTTGCCTCCTCAATGCCAACTCTCTCATCAAGAAGTGCATCATGTAAACATAAAAGAGACCTAAGCTCAAAGTGCCTCTAAGATACCTAAACACACGTTTTACCATTTGCCAATGCTTAGTGTCAGGGCTATGCATGAATCTACTCAATTGGGAAACTACATACCGTATATCCGGCCTTGTGTTGCATGCATATATAAGACATCCCATAGCTTGCGGATAAAGAGAAGTGTCAAATGCATCACTGGAATCCTGAACTGAGAATCTAAATCTTGTCTCAACTGGTGTGGAAACTGTCTTGCAATCCTCAAAGTCAAAACGCTGAAGTAGTTTTTCAACATATTTTGCTTGATGCATAACAATTCTCCCCTCAACGGATACAAACTGGATGCCAAGATAGTAGCTCAAAAGTCCAAGATAAGTGACATCAAAGGTATGCTGCAAATCAGCCATAAGAATGCCAAGTTTTGCATCACATGACCCAGTCAAGAGTATGTCATCGACATAAAGAACAAGCACTATAAGATCAGCCCCATTTTTGTGTACATAGAGTGTGCTTTCAATTGAACTACATGTGAAGCCAAGAGCAGCCAAGTGCTTATGTATTTTGTCATACCATGCACGTGGAGCTTGCTTGAGACCATACAAGGCTTTATGCAAGTGACAAACCATATGCTCTTTCCCTTTCATAGAAAATCCAAGAGGTTGCTTCACGTAACTTCTTCTAGCAAATCACCATTCAAGAAGGCTGTTTTTATGTCCAACTAATGCACTTTCCAACCTCGATGGGCAGCAAATGCAACCATGGTACGAATGGTAGTCATGCGTGAAGTAGGTGCAAAAGTTTCATCATAGTCAATGCCATATTGTTGCACATATCCTTTGGCAACCAATCTAGCTTTGTAGCGATCAATGCTACCATCAAATTTTCTCTTAATCTTGTAAACCCACTTTGTACCAATGGCATCCTTTTGGCAATTCACGTAACTCCCAAGTACCATTCCTATGTATGGAATCCATTTCTGATTGCATAACACTCATCCATTGTGGATCATCACATGCATCTTCAAAAAAAAGTGGCTCTTCATTACATGCTGTAGCAATAACAGAATAATCCACAAAATTACTTGATGTATGGTGAGAGCTTGATCTTGTTCTACCAAGTAAAGGTGCACTCAATTTGTTGTTCTGCAAATTTTGTTTTAGCCACTTTGGCATAGATTGTGCACTCTTGATAGACATGTGTTCATTATGTAATACATCTTCAACATGTACATCATGCGTGGGTTGAATATCATGCTCATTTTCAGCCATATTTTAACGCAAATGTTCAGCCATATGTGGTTGGAAATTTACACCAGTTTTGGAAATTTTTGGCTGAAAAATTTCAGCCATGTTTGGCTGGAAATTCTCTTCATTGTCAGCACTATTTTGCTGGAATTTTTCAGCCCTTTGAACCTCAGTTGGCTGGTCTACATGGTCATAGTCAAGTGCACCATTTTGGAACAAAGGCATGAGTGGATTGAACACATTTTGTGAGCGAACTATTGGCTTCTTTTTGCATTCAAGTAGAGGGAAAACTGAATTTTCAGCAAATACCACATCTCGACTCACAATAACTGTGTTTGTCAATGGATGGTACAAACGATATCCCTTACTTTCAGCACTATAACCAACAAATATACATTTCTTTGCCTTGTCATCAAGTTTGTGACGTTGTTGTGATGGCACAAGAGCATATGCCAAATAACCAAACACACGCATATGACTAACCATAGGCTTATGACCATTCCAAGCCTCATAAGGAGTGATGACTCTCGATGCTTTTGTAGGGCAGCGATTCAACACAATTTGCACACATGACCGCTTACATCCAAAACTTATCAGGAAGATGCTTTCCTTTAACCATACATCGTGCCATTTCAAGAAGAGTTCTATTTTTACGCTCGGCAACACCATTTTGTTGAGGTGTACATGGCACCGTACATTGGTGTGAAATACGTCTTTCACAAAGAAAAGCATTAAAGTCATGTGACATGTATTCACCACCACAATCCGTGCGTAGAGTCAAAAGCTTTTGTGAAGAAAAATTTTCAGCCATAACTAAAAAAGCTTTGAAGCAAGAAAAAACCTCATTCTTTGCTTTAATAGGATACACCCATGTATGGCGAGTAGCATCATCAATGAAGGTAACAAAATATACATGCTTTCCAAAAGATGGAGTCTTGACGGGACCACATACATCACTATGAATAAGCTGCAATTTTCTTGTAGTGTGTGTATGATTATCTTTTGGAAAAGAAGCACGATGCATTTTTCCAAGAATGCAACCTTCACATGCATGCTTTTCAATGGACTCAAGTGTAGGCAAACCAATAACCATGTCCTTCTTTTGCAAGTAAATCAAACTATTGAAGTTCAAGTGACCAAAACGAGCATGTCAAAGCTCCATTTTAGCCATGGAAGAAGTCTGAGCAACCAAGGCATTCGAGGAAGCCCTCTTGTATGTATCTATGCGATACAAACCATTACATAATGTACCGGACATCACGATAACATCACCACTTCTTGATACCGGGCACATACAATGCATTTTTCAAGAGAATCACACCTCCATTTGCAGCCGTAAGCTCAATTTCTCCTACTCCAATGATAGGATAAGAGGCATTGTTTGCACACACCACATGTCCTCCTTTGGGTGCATCTTTCAAAGAGGCAAAAAATCTTTTGCATGATGTGACGTGCTTTGAAGCACCACTATCAAAGAACCAATCCGAATCAGCCTCACTCACAACCATACATTTAGAATGCAAAGAAGCATCATAATGACATGTAACAACACATGCCCAAAAATCTTGAGCCATGTTAGCTTCATCATTCTTTGCATTTGCTGAATTTTTAGCAATCGACATGCCGGATTCCTTCTTCTTTTCATTGCGTCTAGCAAGCTTTCTACACTCATCAATAGTATGACTAGCTTTTCGACAATACTTGCATCTCTTCTTCTTTTGCAAATCACCATCATTAGAGGAATGAGTGGAAGAGGAAGATTGAGGCTTTGGTTTTGATGAACCCAAAGCTGAAGCATACTTGCTTTTCCCCTTTTGTGAGATAGCAAGTGCTTGCATTCCCTCAATCAAACCACTCATATTCACTCTAGATTGCTCTTCTTGCAAAAGAAGAGACACAACCTCATCAAATGCATACATATTAGGATTTCCTTTTGCAACCAAATGGAGTGTAGTAGCAAAGCTTTGAAAAGATTCTGATAATCCTTTCAACAATGTAGAAATGAGTGATGCATCCGGAATGATCTCATCTATGTTTGCCAATTGCTCTTTCAAGTCCTTGATGTGTGTCACATACACGTCCACCGACTCATTTTCAGCCATACATACATCCTCAAGTTGCTTCCTCAAGTATGCAACGCGTGCTTCATTACGCACGGCATACAGAGAAGCAAGAGTGTCCCATGCCTATCATGATGTAGAACATGACCGAATGTGTGGAACTATATGATGCTTCACGGAAAGTGCAATCAAAACATGGGCTTGAGCATCTTTTTCATCCCATCTAAGCTGCTCCCGTGTAGATGGAGAAGGAGAAATCACTGTACTCAAAGAAGAAGCTCCATCTGTGAAAGTAGATTGTGAAGTAGAAGCACCTGCCGGTCTTTGATCTACATCTGCCACTATGTTCCAAAGTTGTTTTGCAACAAGAACATGCTTTATCATGTAAGACCACATCAGATAGTTGATCCCATCAAGCTTATCTTTAGCTTGAAGCATGCCAAACAAGTCATTGATGCCCGACATTTCACAAAAGAACAAGAATGTGATAAAATCCTCACTTCGACAAAAGTTGAAATGAATGATGAAATTTCAGCTCACAAGCCGTCACTCTGATGGTAATTCTGACTGCATGAATGGCGTCAAAATGGGGGTAAAACTCCAGCGCACTTGGTGGAATTGTTTCTTGGCTGCTGAAATTCATAGTTCTATGCTCCGAAGTCGATTTGCACTGTTAAAAGTGTGTGCACACCACGACACAAAAAACCAAAACTTAAGAAGGAGCTGAACCTGCTCTGATACCACTATTGGTTGTGTGTAGAAGTGCGAGAGACACACGAGAAGCACACACAAGGAGCACAAACACAGCAAGACACACAGAGAAGATGATGGTTGGAATAGCTCTCTCTATTGATGATGAATAGAACTGAAGTAAGAGCTAAATAATATCCCTAAGTACAAAGTACCACCACATATGAGAGTATCAAGTATGTGGTAACATGGGGAAAAAACCTCTAGTCAACACTAGAGTAAAAAGTGCCCATGTATAGGGAAAAGGTTCACATCAAAGCTACTTGAGGAACACATAAGTGTAACATACTGCACATGCCAAATCATTTACAGATCTTTCATAATCGATGAGCTTATACAGCCCATGACATAAAATGCCAGAAGCAATAATCACATCACCATTTGATAGATCATGAATTGTACATCTGTCATCAACAAATTTCACAACCAAGCCAATCTTGGCTAATGTAGAAACTGATAACAAATTTTTCTTGATCCCGAGCACAAACAAATCATCTGACAAAGTGAAAGAACTACCATCAACAGTAGTCAAAATGATCTTACCAACTCCCATAATAGGATAAGAGGAGTTGTTGGCGCATGTAACAGTATTCACTGTAGGGGCAGACTCGAGTGAAGAGAAGAAATTGTGTTGCGACGTAATATGTTTGGTCGCCCCACTATCAAAGTACCAAACATCTGAGTCTATTGTAGACATGCACTGCTCATGAGAAGATGGGTCAAAACTGCAAACAATAGTAAATTCCCATTCTTCTTCTTACACAAGGTTAGCAGACTTTGTTTTTGGTGTAGAGGCTTCTGCAACAACCATTCCAGTCTCTTTCTTCTTTGCCTCTTTACCACCCAGTTTTGGACAGTTCTTTATGATATGATCATTTCCTTCACAGTACTTGCAAAACAATGTCTCCTTTTCTGATTTCTTTTCATCTTTGTCTTCCCTCTTTGATTGTGCAGAATTAGCAGATTTTTGCTTAGTACTTGAAGAGCTCCATTTTCCTTTGCCCTTCTGACTACCTAGGAAAGCTTGATTTGCAACACGCATAATGGACCTGTTTTGCCTGGACTGATCTTCCTGCAACAGAATAGAGACTAACTCCTCAAATGTCAAGGCATTTGGATTGCCTTTCATCATCAACCGAAGAGTAGAAGCAAAACTCTGATATGAATCAGGAAGATCATTCAGAATGGTCTGCACAAGTGAGCTATCTGGTATAACCTCATCAACAGAAATCAATTGTTCCTTCAAGTCTTTGATCTTTGTTAGGAAATTGTCCATAGAATCACCTTCATTTATGTGCTCACTCTCCAACTGTTTTCGAAGGTAAGCAACACGAGCTTCATTCCTAGCTTGGTACAATGTGGTAAGTGTATCCCAAGCATCCTTAGCTGTTCTGCAAGAGCGAATGTGAGGAATAATAGTGTGTTTGATAGGCAAAGCTATCAATGCATGTGCCTGGGCATCTCTGCCATCCCAACAAATTCGCTCTGCAATAGGTGAAGCAAAAACCACAGCACGAACAGGAATATGCAGAATATCATCATCTTCGACACCTTCTGCATCAACTTCAATACCTATAATTGTAACAGTTGCAGGTATGATAGGACATTTTTCAATACCCTACACAATGTTCCACAGTCCTTTTGCAACCAATACATGTCGCATCATATAAGCCCACAACGGGTAGTTGGTACCATCCAACTTATCCTCAATAGCCAACATACGATATACATCACTGCTTTCAGCCATGGCCGGTGACTAAAATACCTTGATGCAAAAAATTGACTATATCTCAAAAAGTTGAACGAAACTGCCCAAATGAGTTCTGCTAAACCTGTAGTAGGCTTCAAGACGCTTATATTGGTGAACCAAAACAAGTATATAACTTTGGCATAAAAAGACAAAATAGCCTGCACAAGCACTACGATAGTGCATTTTGAGGCCGAAATGAGCTCAGATCGTGATTTTGGCACCACAAGCAAAGCTATTTTGATCTTTGAAACACTACGAGTATGCTCACCAAATTTCGTGCAAATCTGAGACTGCAACCAGAGAGGTGTAGACAATGCCCTAGATAAAGCGACAACTTGCTCGGATACCAATTCTTGGAGTTAGATGTGTGTGGAAGCATGTGAATAGCACAAGGAAGAAGAAGAAGCTTGGAGCACAACACACAATATTGAATGTATTACCAGAGAATGTACAAAGATGATTAGCCCATTAGGGTAATAGGCATATATACAAGCCGAGGGAAAAAACCTCCTAAAGAGGGAAAAAAAGTGCCCCAATGGTCCTAGAGTGTTCACACACATCACTACCTAAATATATCAACATGTTATACATTCAATTGATGTGTGACTTAGCTCGTTTCAAAGTTCTTAACATATACTAAAATTTCAATAGAAAAAAAATACAAGAAGAGAAGCTATCTGACCCAATAAAGAGCCCAAAATAGGAAATCTTATCTCTCTAACTTTAATCACCTAAACAAGTGTTAAGTTGACCAACTGACATCAAACTGCATGATAACTAAGGTACATGGCATACATTATGCATAGTAAATTTTGAACCATCAATGAACTACACAACCACATCTCCAATCCCCACAATCTCACACTGGTAAGAGTCACCAAGTCTCACGGTATCAAGAGACTTTGTTACATAACTAGAGAACCATTCTCTATGTGGTGCCACATGGAAAGAAGCACCAGAATCTAGTAGCCATGTGGGGGAAAGAGAGTCAGCCATAAGAGCCTCACTTGGCACATTACTATCAAGTGTCAACACATTAGGATCATCAGAAATAGCATTAATTTCTTCAATCTTCACAGTTGAAGTAGATGGTGTAGGTAACTGTTTAAGATGCCCATCAACATTCTGTCCTTTACCTTTAGCATTCTTTAATGCATAACAATCTTTCTTCATGTGTCCTTTCTTATGAAAATAATGGCATTCAATATCCCTCTTCCTTGATTTACTTCTACTCTTATTCCATTGACCATTCTTTACCTTGTTCTTGCTCCTGCCACGTTGCTGATTCTTTCCTTGGTAAGAATCATGAACATTATATGCATCTCCACTCTGAGTGCCAACCATAGATTTCCTACGAATCTCCTCATGGCAAGGTGCATAACAACAATACTGCTTTCATTTCATTATTCATATCCATTTTCTAAGTTTGTAACTGAGAGAATATAGCATCAAACTCATTTAGATGAGCAACAACACTATCTGTGTCCTTCATACAAAGGTCATATAATTTTCTCATTAGATAGAATTTATTTGATGCCGTCTCTTTTTCATATGTATTGCATAACTTCTTCCAAAGCTCCTCTACACTTTCACAATATTATAAAGTAAACATTATCTGCCACGTGCAAGCGAATCGTAGATAGTCTTCTACCACCACCATCTTCACTGATAGTCAGAGTGCATAGGAAGTTGCAAGGAACCCTGTGTTGCATGCTCGCACTAAGCACATTGAGGTGCACTATCATTATGTCGGGGAGGGGTTCTCTGCTGGAGAGATCAGTTTGGCATTCATGCTCACACAGGAGAACATTGCAAACCTTTTCACAAAGGCTCTGCCTAGGTAGAATTTTGAAGCTTTCCGTAAAGCTTTGGGCTTGCTTCATTTTGTGGATTGATTCCACACAGTTCGTGTTGAAGCTCAAAGTCAAGGACAAAGCATGGAAGCACATCAAAAGGTGGACACATGAGGAAAGGGAGCAAGTAGGGAGCTCCAAGAAGTGTATGTCAAATTTTCAGAAGAATCCCCTACAAAAATAGTGATTTTCATCACTAGAAACCATTGTAAATACCATTATCTATTTTTAGTAACTCCATTTTGTTCAAGCCGAGGAGTCCTCGAGCTTGAGGAGTATTAGAAGTACCATCGTACCAATTTTCATAATTTTTAGACTTCGTTTGAGCCCTCAAATAAGCCCTGGAACCTAATTTTTAACTAGGCCGGACACTAGGTCTGGACAGGGCCAAAACTAGTCAAAAAACTATAAAAAGAGCTAGAGAGCTCATTTTTGAGGTTAGCTTGTTAGAGAATAGAACTTTTGTAAGAGAACTCTTTTGCAATCTAAGCTTTCCATTGTTCCTCTCTTTGATCTTACTTTGTGCGCGTGTGTGTGTATGTGTGTGCATGTTTGTGTGCTTTCACTCACGCACTTGTGCCTTCACTTGCTCGTGGTCTTCATACCGGTCCTCACGTCTCCGCGGATTGACAAGTAAAGGAGGTGGTGCTTACGCTTGAGCTACACCAAATTTTGGCGCCGTTGCCGGGGAGAGAGCTTCGAGGACGAGCGTTGTGATGGTAAGATCGTAGATTTGCGACGTTGGAAGGTAAAAAAACTATCATTTCAGTTCATTTTCTGTTTTTTCCTCTTCATCTTCATCATCATCATCATCTCCACCTTCTTCCATCTTCTTCTTCATAGAAATTTCTTGTTTTTTAGTGCATTTTCACCATTTTCATTCCATTTTTCATGCATTATTGTGTGTGAAGGAGTTAGGAGGTGCAAGGGAGAGCAAGCGCTGTATTTTTTTCATGATTTTTTGCTCACACGGAGCTTGCCATAGCCGGCGCTCAGAAATTTGAATTTCCCGCCAAAAAACGCGATTCTGTGATGAAAATCGCGATTCTGTGAAAATTCAAAATTTTTTGAAAAATCACGATTTTCAGTTTTCCCGCCTAAAAGTTGGTTGAAAAGAATCGCGATTCTGTGTTTTTTCTCAAAAAAAAAAAAAAACACGATTCTCTGCTCAAAATCGCGATTTTCAAAAAACACGATTCTCTGCTCAAAATCGCGATTCTCACCAATCACGATTTTCAGCAAAAACACGATTTTGTGAAAAACACGACTTTCTGCTCAAAATCGCGATTCTCACAAATCACGATTTTCAGCGAAAAATACGATTTTGTGAATCACGATTCTCTGAGTCAAAATCGCGATTCTCTAAAACACGATTTTGTGATCAACATCGCGATTTTCAGAAACACGATTTTGTGATCAAAATCGCGATTTTCAGAAACACGATTTTGTGATCAAAATCGCGATTTTCAGAAACACGATTTTGTGATCAACATCGCGATTTTCAGAAACACGATTTTGTGATCAAAATCGCGATTTTCAGAAACACGATTTTGTGATCAAAATCGCGATTTTCAGAAACACGATTTTGTGATCAACATCGCGATTTTCAGAAACACGATTTTGTGATCAAAATCGCGATTTTCAGAAACACGATTTTGTGATCAAAATCGCGATTTTCAGAAACACGATTTTGTGATCAACATCGCGATTTTCAGAAACACGATTTTGTGATCAAAAGCGCGATTTTCAGAAACACGATTTTGTGATCAAAATCGCGATTTTCAGAAACACGATTTTGTGATCAACATCGCGATTTTCAGAAACACGAATTTGTGATCAAAATCGCGATTTTCAGAAACACGATTTTGTGATCAAAATCGCGATTTTCAGAAACACGATTTTGTGATCAACATCGCGATTTTCAAATCACGATTTTGTGCTCAACATCGCGATTTTTTTTGACTTCACAGCATCGCGATTTTCAGAAAGTTCACAAAATCGCGATTTTCTCCAAAGGTCCTGTTTGCCTGTTTTGACCCCCAGGAGCCTGATTTGACATAACTTTCTCATCCAAAGTCCATTTTTTGAGCTCTATAGCTTGTTGGAAAGCTCGTTTCAAATCCTACACGATCTCAACTGTTTTTTTCAAGAATAATGCATTGATTTTGAGATAGGATAATTTGAAGTTGACCCTCAGGTGGGACTAGGGAACCAAGGGGGCTCTAAAGAATTTTGAACCATACCAAAGGGAAAATTTGGATTCTTGACTAAAGCTTATGAACCTGAGATCTGGTAGACACTTAGGCAAGGATAAACAAAGCATTAGATCTTCTGAGGCTAGTGTCAACCATACATCCAAGTCTTGGGCACAACAACTAAGTGGTCATCTTTTACTCAGATCAGACACAAGTGATTCAGAAATGTCTTTTAGTATGGGAAAACCTGCAGGTGGCTCAGGGACTGCCCATCTACAAACACCGGAAGGTCCCTATAAGACACAGTTGGAATATATTCGGACCAACCAATTAGGTGCTCGCATCTATGAGGATGGTCTGAGGCGATCAGTGGTCCAACTCAAAAATCCAGATCAATCCTTTGGACTTGAACACCCGGTGGTCAAGTTCGAAGAGGGTTCATACATTGATAAGGAAGGAACCATGTATGTGGTTACCAACCAACCCGATAGGACCGATGAGTTTGGAAATATCATTCATGAGAATGAGATAGGAGACCTAGAACAAGGAAATATAGGACAAGGACCCCAGACTCCTAGAGGCAAGTCAGTTTTGACCCGAGTGATCACTCCAGACTGGATCCCTCAAGACAACAAAAGCATAGAACTATTTTTGAATAGAGAAACAGAGGAAGCCTTTTGGAGATTCAAGCCAGAACAACCTAGCCAATTGGGCATAGTCATCATCTACGAGTTCAAGGATCCAGAGATACCAGGAAAGGTTGTCTACCTGGATAACACATCAGAGAAAATTTTCTTGGTAACAGAACATGATAGACATGCATATACTTGGAAGAATGAATTGATTTTCCCCCCACCAAGATCCAATGTTTCCCACGGCCTCCAAGGAGTAGGGTCATCCCAAGCTCAGGAAGCCCAGAGAGAAAGAACTAGAGAGAGACCGGAGGTAAGTTTTGCACACACAGTGGGCAGGAATAGGTCAGGATTTGAACATGAAAGACCTGGAAGAGAGAGATATCAAGCACATAGGCAACAAAGAGACGATCATGATTTCCCATTGCTTAGACCAAGAGAGCACTCAAGAACCCTTAGACCCTCTCAAGTGGTTAAGACAATGAAGAACTACTTTGATGGATTTGGAGATCCTTATGATCATGTGGCGGAGTTCAAACAGGTGCTAAGAGCTGAACAGGTTGAAGACTTGTTCACCCAGTTCGAGGCATTTGGTTTGACTCTTAAGGGGACTGCCTTAGCTTGGTTTCAACCTCTAAACAGTCGCAACTATAGAGAGATAGGTCAGCTTCTAGAAGAATTCATTGTAGAATTTTCCAAGAGTGGTATCAGACATAACACATCATCCTTGATCCACAGCTTCAAGCAGACACCCCAAGAAACAGTGCGACTTGCAGGAAGAAGGTTTAGACAGTACTTGGAAAGATGCCCTGTACCAGAATTACCCACATCAGCCAAACAAGTGGCACTGTTTTTAGATGGCCTATTGAGCACAAAATTAAGGTCATATGTATACTTGAAAGAGCCTAGATCCATAGAAGAGTGTATACGGATGTGCATTGACATAGAAGACAACTTGGGTGAGGAGTTAGGACTATCCAAACTCTATAAGGACTCTGATAGTTCTACAAGTCATACCTCTAGAGCCTCCACTGAGATAGATGAGATAGCTGAGCAGGTGGCCAAAAAGCTAGGAGTTCAAAGTAGACAAATGCCAAGGGTCACCCCAGTGAAGCGATGTTATGCATGTGGAGGAGATCACATGGCTAATGGTTGCCCGTTGACGACTCAAACCCAAGGAAACCCTAATGCTCTATATTGCACCATTGAGAGAAAATACACAAATCATACGGCCCAAGATTGTCCCTATAACAGGCAGGCTGTTAGACAAAATTATCAGCAACCTTACCAGCAGGGTAGGTATCAGAATCAGTACCAACAGCCATATTATAGGCCACAACAATATCAACCTCAATACCAGCAGCAATATCAGGCACCATATAGGCCACAACCTGTCTTGGGAAACCAACCACCAGCTCCAGCCAACGTGATTCCAGTCAAGTATGCTGTGGGAGAGGAAAATCCAAATAGAGCTTTGGTGCCACTAACCCCATTGATACCAGATAATGACTCTCATGCCCATAGTTCAGACTACTCCCATGAAGGTAGTCCACATGCTTATTACACAGAGTCACCTGAACATAGTGAGATTTACTCGTATCAATATGAGGCACCACCTATGGAGCAAAATTGGGAGCCAGAATACTCCAATGTCATGTACACAAATCCTAACCCTAGGCCCCAGTTGAGACAAATGAGACCACAAGCCCCTAGAGGATCTTGTTTCAGATGTCAAGGTGACCATTTCATTCGTGACTGTCCCCACCCACCATCTCCGAGTCAAGGACAAGCTATCACAATACATGCTTATTGTCCTGATTGTGGCAAAGACCATCTCCCCAAAGATTGTCCAAGAAACCCCTCTAGTGCACCCAAGATCACACCCATTAATGTGGTAGGCTTAGTGGCAGAATCAAGTGCCAGTAGCAGCAAGGTGGCACCTGTACAGGCAGTTACTAGGGCACAAGCATTAAAACAAGATAAACCAGCAGAACAATCGGAGTTGAGTGAATCAGGAGAGCCTAGTAAGAGGAAAACAAGAACATGGAAGGATACTAGAGAAAAGGCCAATCGTAAGTGGAATAAAAAGTTATCAGAACTAGAAGAAAGCTTGAGAGACGCAAAAACAAAAATAGAAGACATTGCATCTCAAAACCCCTCGCATGCTGAAACTCCACCCACTCTACCTCATCCCACCCCACCACCCATTGTAAATAGACCGCAACTAGGGTCTGTTCTTGCAGATCCAACCCCAGAAGGCTTGGACATGATGTTCAAGGCCTACCAGGCTCGACTTCAAGAAGGGCCTACAGCGGCAAACCTAGACAAGAGTTACCCTAGAGCAGATTTAGAGATTGAACGGATGAAAATGTGCATGAAAATGGTAGAACAAGCTCAAGCCATACTTGAGACTAGTCAAAAGTTCAATCAGACAAACTCTATCAAATCAGATTTGCATTTCCAGGGCTTACTAGAAAGATTAGAGCAATTGGTAAACAAACCACAAGTTTCTTTACATCCACAGGCTCAACCAGTTATTGAGAGAAGAAGCTCACCACCAAGGGGAGCTTATGTTCCTAATTCCACAGATGTTGGAATACCTCCTTCAATTCAGCAGTACTCTCAAGAGTTCTTGCGGGATATACAGGAAGATAAATGGGCCAAGGAGAAGGGTAATTCCCCTCCTATTCCTGAGATTGATGATCTTCATGATCAATTTCCCCAAGACATTCCATCTATTTACGGAGATGAAGCAGAACAACAAGAAGACGAAAGGTTAGATTTTGAATCTAATACCTTAGAAGAACTTCCTCAATTTCCAGGCCCATGGGAATCTGAATCTCTCCAGATTAGAGCTCCCACAATACTAGTAAGAAATGAAGACTCAGTGGTTCCAAGGAACACGGATGTCGTGAAGAACACTAAGGTTCAGTGTCATCTCACTGTAGAAGAGCTGCTCAAAGCGAAACCTGAGCTTTGGAATCATGTGAAGGATCAGGTTCCAGAACTTGATTCCAACATGCCAAAAGCAGGCTCCAAGCAAAGGGTACCAGAGATACCTCTAGACAAAATAGGGGACATGTGTGAGGGTGAGGAAGGTAATACTTATCTTCCCATCACCTACCAAGGTTACACAACCAAAGCAATCATAGATTCAGGTGCTGGTGTTGCTATTGCGACCACCTCCTTGTGGAAGCAATGGGGCAAGCCCACATTAAGACCAACTAGAATGAAGCTTCAAATGGCTGATGGTCATTTTGAAAGACCTCTAGGATTGCTAGAAGGGATCACTCTAACCACTTGTGGTGTAGAGTTTGAGCACACATTTGCTATATGTGACTTTGAGAAAAATAATGTCTATGAGATGATCCTAGGAAGACCCTTCCTACGACAATTGCAAATAGTACAGGATTGGGGAACTAACTCCTTGTACTTACAGCACTTAGGGGTTACCACCAAGGTCAATTTGAAGGATTACACCTTCAGAGATGTACCACCCCTACAGTGGAATTCTATCCACAAAGTGAAAGAAGATTCCATCTCTGTGCATTCTGAAAGTTCACCTGATCCATCATGGCTGCATGAAGATACTCATTTGTGGATGTGCAAAGTCGCAAAGGAAGAGGAAAAACGTTTAAAGGCAAGGGAAGAAGGAACTTCACTAGGAGATAGACCAGTTAGAGACCCAGCCTACACACCGATGATCTTTCCAGATGAGGAGTTTGAGCCTCATGGCTGGCCAGAAATCTTAGCCACCATGGACATTGCTGTCAATGAGGAACAGTGGACACCTCATTGTGATGAGGAGGGTTATGATATCTCAGTGTTCATGTGTCAACCCTTGCTAGAAGAATGTGACCCTAGTGATGTCATAGAAGAAGAAGAGAATGACGATGATCTGGAGTCTATTGTGATGGATAGTTGCTTTAACTCAGAGCAGCACTATCTAGAAGATATAGGAGTGTTCACCCAGAAAGAAGAAGAACCTCTCACAAGTATTAAAACAGTAAACTCAAAGGATGGAAGTGAGAGTAGTCAAAGGAAAAAGAAAAGAAAAGCAGTGAAACAAGAAAAGGAGGAATCATTGTTTGAAGTACCAGAAAACTTCAAGAAATATGAAGTTGACGACCGCAAAATTTTGGTACGAATGCCTAAGAGAGAGGCCATCATAGGAGAATCATATGATAATAAAGAAAAGACCAAGAAGATTGTAGTGACCATTGAAGAGAACGAAGAGAGATGCACATATATAGGAGATGACCTAAGTGCAAGAGAAGAAATGGAGCTCATAGCTCTATTAAGGGAATATAGGGATGTGTTTGCATGGCACTATAGAGACTTGAAAGGGGTAGATCCAAGAATTTGCTCTCATACTATCCCCATGACTGCTGATGCTAAGCCCACCAAACAGAAGCCCTACACATATAATGATACCTATGCAGCCAAAATCAAAGAAGAAATTGATAGGTTGATTGAGGCTGGATTCATCTATGAGATTGAGCATACCGAATGGGTGTCCCCCATTGTTGTGGTACCCAAGAAGAACGGGAAGTTGCGAGTGTGTATTAACCTTAAAAAAGTTAATGCCGCTACGATTAGAGATAGTTATCCACTTCCAATCACAGAACACCTATTGGAGCGTGTCGCAGGCAAGGAAGTTTATAGCTTCCTTGATGGATTTTCAGGTTACAATCAAGTAGCCATTGCCCCAGAAGATCAACACAAAACAGCTTTTGCTACAGAGTGGGGAATCTTTGCATTTCGGGTGATGCCATTTGGGCTCACCAATGCACCTGCAACATTCCAAAGGCTCATGTGTCATGTCTTCAAAGAGTTCTTGCGAAAGAGCTTAGAAGTGTATGTGGATGATTTATGTGCTCATTCCCAAGAAAGAAGGGTTCACATCCCTGAGCTCAGACAAATCTTCAACAAGTGTAGAGAATATCGAGTGTGTCTAAACCCAGAAAAGTGTGTGTTTATGGTGCGTCAAGGTAAAATCCTCGGTCATATTGTTTCTAAGAATGGAATCTCAACGGATGAAGATAAGGTACGAGCCATAGCGGAATTGCCAAGGCCAAGGAATGTTAAAGAGGTACAAGCCTTTATGGGCCATTGTGGATATTACCGTAGGTTTATCCACATGTACGCGATCATAGCTAGACCCCTTTATGCCTTGTTGTCTAATTTTGAGTGGAACGAGGAATGCGAGAATTCTTTCAATGAACTGAAGAAACGTTTGTGCACAGCACCAATATTGACCACTCCTGATTGGAATAAGCCATTCCATGTCCATGTGGATGCATCCAATCATGCCATAGGATGTGTGCTAGCACAACCCACAAGTGAAGGGAATTTAGATTTGCCCATAGCATATGCTAGTAGACAACTAAACCCAGCCGAAAGAAATTATACCACAACCGAGCGAGAAGGGTTAGGCATGGTATATGCTGTAAAGAAGTTTAGACACTATTTATTGGCCAACAAGTTCAAGTTTTTCACTGATCATCAAGCTTTGTTATATTTGGTCAATAAACCTTGCAATACTGGACGCTTAGTAAGATGGTTCCTCTTACTAATGGAATATGACTTTGAAGTTGTTGTCAGGAAAGGTAGAACCCACCTTCGGGCAGATCACCTTTCTCGCATCACTTCAGGAGAGTCACCGCAAGGAGTGTCTGACGAATTACCCGATGCTTATCTGTTCAATTTAGAAGTTGTTCCTAAATGGGCAAATAAGTTGGTACCAGTCCTAACCTTTGGCCCTGCAAATAAGAATGTGAAAACATCACAAGAAGAAATTGTAAAATCACAAAAATATCACATATTAGCAGGAAGCATGTACAAACAAGATACGGAGGGCGTATTAGCTTGTTGTGTCGAGGATGATGAACATAATAGTTGGTTGCAGCAAGCTCATGAAGGATTGCTAGGAAATCACTATTCTAAACAACGAACATTGCAGAATCTAAAGCGTTTAGGAGTGTATTGGCCTAGCATGGACAAAGAAATACATGAGTGGATTAAGAATTGTCCAAGGTGCAGAGAGAGACCCCCAGTGGAGCATGCGACCCTTTATCAAGTGTCATTAATTCCAGATTGGAGTGCTCCATTGGTAGAGTTTATGAGATCGGGAAGATTACCCAAAGAGGCCAGTCTAGCAAGAAGACGAAATATGGAGCAAGAGGCTCAAGGCTATGCCTTAGTAGGAGAGAACCTATACCGAAGAGGTAAAGATGGTTACTTAAGACTGTGCGTTCATGAATCAGACTATTTAAGGGTCTTAGAGACTGCACACAGTGGTGTTGCAGGTGGACATTTTGGCCCTGACCGAGTGATTAAAACCATTCTATTCTCAGGACTTTGGTGGCCCACTCTTCATATGGATGCACATACCTATGTGAAGAAATGTGACACATGCCAACGTGCAAAATATCCAGTGAGAAAAGACGAGATGCCCTTGAGGCCAATGATGGGGGGACGTGCATTTTCGAAGTGGGGCATAGACTTCATAGGTCCTATTAACCCCCCAGCTAGAAACTCCCATGCAGAGTACATCATTGTAGCCACAGATTACCTTACAAAGTGGGTAGAAGTCAAAGCCACAACAAAGAATGATGCTCAGACTACGGCTAAGTTCTTATTCGAGAATGTGTTCACGAGATATGGACTACCAATAGAGTTGGTGAGCGATAGAGGCACACACTTCTTGAATGAAGTCATTGAAAATCTTCTCCAAGAATTCTTGGTGATACATAAGAAATCCGCCCCCTATCATCCACAAGCCAACGGACAAGCCGAGAGTACCAATAAGATCCTCTGTAACGTATTGACAAAACTGGTGAATAATAAACGCTCTGATTGGGACAAACAACTTCATCATGCTGTTTGGGCTTATCGAGTTGCCTACAAAACGGTACTCAACGCCACCCCATTTCAGATGGTCTTCGGACAGAACGCTGTGCTACCATTAGATTTCTTAATCCCTGCCTTAAAAGTAGCACAAGAGTATGAGTGGAATGGGCATGAATTGTCCTCTAGGATCTTTGATCTCGAACGCTTGGGTGAAACGAGGCTACGAGCGGCAGCAGGCATCTACGCTGCAAAGAAGAGGCAAAAGGCATACTTTGATGCACACATCAAGGATAAGGGATTGAAAGAGGGAGATCTAGTGTTGGTATACACACTAAAACAACATGCCCGTAAGTTGGAAAAAAGAGGATATGGACCCATGATCATTAATAGAATTTCCACTAGTGGTGCAGTTCAGTTGGCCACTCTAGAAGGAGATATCTTGCCAAACTATATTAGTGGCTGTAGAGTCAAGCTATATCAAGAACCTCTTACTGAGGATATGCTAATGAGACTCAACACTGCGAAGAAGCGGAAAGAAGAAGAGTTAAGAGTGAGAGAAGAAGCACAGGTAGAGGCCAGAGAGCGTATTAGGCGAAATAAGTTAAGGCGATTAGGCCTAGATGTCAACTCAAAAGCCCCAAAATATCACATGGATATGTGTCAAAAGTCAGGCATTGCGACTTCTCAGGTCATTGACCGAAGACCCTTTGTGACCATAGAGATAGGACAAGGGAAGGGTGCAAGGACGGTGAAAGCATTGATTGACTCAGGTGCAGCAAGTAGTGCAGTTAAACTTTCCTACTGCCAAGACTTGGGGTTGAACATCGATCCCATAGAAGCTTATCTCATAGGATTGGGAGGTGTGGAAACCCCTTGTTTGGGCGAGGTGGAACTTCCCATCTACCTTCAAGATGTTCCAATGAAAGTCAAAGCGCTAGTATGTCAAGATGAGAACCTTACAGAACCACTTGTCTTGGGTCAAGATTGGATCTATGACCATGCAGTTAACTTAAACCTAAGAAGTCAAATTCTTCAAGTTTGGGTACATGAACAATGCATTACATTAGAATTAGAGAACTGCATGCTCCTAGATCATGGCACCACACACTCTCTTAGTTCTTCCAAGACTAATCATATGAAAGAAGATGTTGTATGTGTCAAAAGCTCTATGATGCAGAAGGAGTCAATCGTGGAAGACCAGGTTCGAAGGCGGGTGGATCTTTCTTCTTCTCCAAAGACTCAAGTAGCCACAGTAGTGAGCCCACCACACAAGCAAACACAACCGTTCACGACAACTGCTACATCAAATAGAAAGACACCATTCGATAAAAAAGCGGTTCTGGGCATGAAGCAGATCTGGGTACGCAAAGGAGAGCAACCACCAGCCTTACCCCCACAAATCCCATCCATGCACACTAACCAAGCCAGAAGACGAAGGAAGCAGCTCAGACAAGCTCCATCACAAGATATCCAACAAGTTTGGGTGCCTAAGAAGTTAGCTGCAGCTCAACAAGGGCAATTACAGATGTGGGTACCTAAGAAAATCCTACAACCACAACAACCTGTGTTCTCCCACATGCAAAAGGTTTCAACAAAGAGGCCAAAAAGAGAAAAGGGTAAGAACCACGTACAGAGACCAAAGGAAGATCAAATCAGCTCTTCAACATTAGTAGGAAGACATGCAAAAAGGATATGGGGTTGGAAGCCAAAAGTGCAAGTAGCCTCCACCGAACCAAAGCATCAACCACACTGGATACCACAGTTCAGAAAGCATCCAAAGAGAAAGACGCCTGAAGTGACCTCTACAGTGCCAAATGATGTTCTAAAATGGACTCCCATAAGGAGGATTACATCAGTTCGAGACTCAATGGATACCTCCACTAAGGCCGGCATCAACCTCCACAAATAACATCGAAAGCCTCGAACGAGCAACAACCATGTGCTCCTTGCGCAACCCTGTCTTTTGCACCATTTAGGTCATGCATTTCCAAAGTATGCATTAATATAGGGCCACATTACACGGCCGTGCATAGACACACTTGAGAATCCCATGCACAAGAGCACAGTGACATATGTCGAACATTTCTATTGATACTAACTTTTGTGTTCTTGTTTTGTGATATCCTGTTCCAAAAAAAAAAAAAAAAAAAAAAAAAAAAAAAAAAAAGAGAGAAGTGGGAGAAAGCTTGTTCCCAGTGTGTCTCGGCCAGCAGTGAGATTATTGCTGCCTTATCTGGTAGATGACAAGCATTTGGCATGAACATGGCATCTACAACTATGATTTTCTCTTGCCATGGTAGGAATGAAGAGCTTGAAGGTCCGCAACTTGAGGGATGCTTAACTACTTCATGTACCAGAGCATCCAAGGAGATATCTGCAAAAGGTAGTTTTGGAGGAGAAGACTCCTGCATATGGTGAGCTAAAGAGCATATGTGAAACTCAGCTTGGTATAGTTACCCGATGTTGCTTGCCAAGGAATATAAAGCAATTCAATTCTCAGTATTTCCTGAACCAGTATGGAACAGTAGCACTGGTGAATGGTCTATGTCAATCAGCATGGTAATCTCTTAGAAACCGGCACGTATCCAATATTCCTCTGAGTGTCAATATAGGGAAGTGAACGTGCATGAGCCCAAGCTCAGAAATGCACATTGTTAGTGACAAATTTTGCTTTGAAAAGAGGAGAGGGGATCCACCACTCAAAAGATCTCATCAGTGGACAATCAACATGGACATTCATCAACAAGGTTCCATCCCAAAGGCCGAGTGTACAACACGAAGAGACAAACATCCATCAACCTTCGCCATGGTAAGTATCTTTACTCTGGAAACACCATAACCATGATAGTTTAGGAAACCTCTTCGTCAGCAAACCCTTGAGCACTTAGCTCAAGACACGCAATTTTTGCACCATACTTCTTCCAATGCATTTTCCAAGTAAGCATGCGTAGGGCTACATTACAAGGCCGTGCACAAGGCACATACTTTTTTCAACCCAGGCACGAACACACTTACCCATCATTCATTATGGGTTATGAGTAGTTGGCATGAATGCTCTCAACATCATCTTTAAAAGAGCTAGCAGACATCATGGGAACAACATCCATATCTCGGAAGCAGATTGAAGCCAGTAGTTGCTCCAAATCACTCTTGACAACCTCTTCTGAGCAACTTGCAGTTTTGAAAGCTCACAACGACACATTCTTGCTGGAATCCAAGGAACCAGCTCATACAACGGATGGACACCACCTCTCAAAGCACTACACAGAACAGGCCTTCCAACAAGGGTCTGTCAGGGACGACAGACTCGAGAGGGGGGGGAGTGTTGAAGCTCAAAGTCAAGGACAAAGCATGGAAGCACATCAAAAGGTGGACACATGAGGAAAGGGAGCAAGTAGGGAGCTCCAAGAAGTGTATGTCAAATTTTCAGAAGAATCCCCTACAAAAATAGTGATTTTCATCACTAGAAACCATTGTAAATACCATTATCTATTTTTAGTAACTCCATTTTGTTCAAGCCGAGGAGTCCTCGAGCTTGAGGAGTATTAGAAGTACCATCGTACCAATTTTCATAATTTTTAGACTTCGTTTGAGCCCTCAAATAAGCCCTGGAACCTAATTTTTAACTAGGCCGGACACTAGGTCTGGACAGGGCCAAAACTAGTCAAAAAACTATAAAAAGAGCTAGAGAGCTCATTTTTGAGGTTAGCTTGTTAGAGAATAGAACTTTTGTAAGAGAACTCTTTTGCAATCTAAGCTTTCCATTGTTCCTCTCTTTGATCTTACTTTGTGCGCGTGTGTGTGTATGTGTGTGCATGTTTGTGTGCTTTCACTCACGCACTTGTGCCTTCACTTGCTCGTGGTCTTCATACCGGTCCTCACGTCTCCGCGGATTGACAAGTAAAGGAGGTGGTGCTTACGCTTGAGCTACAGTTCGTCAGTGTGAATATACTAGGACTATTGGGGTGCTCTTTTCCTCTTTAGGAGGTCTTTTTCCCTCAGCTTGTATATATGCTTATTACCCTAATGGGTTACTTATCTTTGTACATTCTCTTGTAATACAATTAGTATTGTGTGTTGTGCTCCAAGCTTCTTCTTCTTCCTTGTGTTGTTCATGTGCTTCCATAGACCTTGAATGCCAACAATATCTTGGGCTAGGAAACTCCAAATTGGATGTGCTATGGCTCATTTTGAAGAGAAAAAGATCTAATTTCAATTTATGAAAAAAAATGGAAATTATATATTTTTCTAGCTCTGTGCAAGTTTGCAAAGTCCGAATAGTTTCTAACAACTACATTTTGAGAGCTATATCTTGCAAACCGGGAAGGCGATTGAAGAAATTTCACTTCTAGCCACCTGCACATTATGCATATCGTATTTTATGATTATTTGTAGGTTTTCAAAAAGTGTTTTTAGGTCTTGAGATGGATTACACATGTAAAAAGCTTTGTTCCTTTTGTGCGAGCGAAGCGAGCACCCCCAAAAGTCTTTCTCCAAGGCTTATGACTAAGGCGGCGACCAAGGCATAGACCTTGGCATACCTTGTCATCTGAGTCATCGAAGTCATCGTTGGCACCGTTGGCTGCATGCGAGGGAGGACCTCAACGATCAAGGAATATAGAGGTTCCCGGGAGGTCACCCATCCCAATACTGTTCCCCCTCGGAGCTCACTTAACCGTGGCAATCTCTTGCCACTAAGCTACACCCTTGTGGTGTCTGAAGAAGGGGAAAGACTAAGGTTGACATTAACTTGAACATGTTTTGGTCCCTCAAATCTTCATTCTTTGCTTTCAAAGCCTATTTTTGAAGCAATTTTGGGTGGCTTTTGGAGCCATTTAGGAGTACTTTTGCACATAGTTCTCTTGACACAGGTCCAAGAACATCAAGAAGAGTGTTCTTTCTACTTCTCCGATAATAAATATCAACCTTTGGGGCTGTTTTTTCAGCCACACTTGTAAAACTACAGGTTTCTCGAAAGGTTTTCAGTTTTTGTGGGAACAGCAGCTGCAAATTTATGCAAGTTTTTTGAGCCTAAAACATCAGAGTTGACAGACACTTGCAAGTGTTGTTGGCTAGTTTTCGGGCTGTGCATTCCATTTAGTGTCATTTTACTACATAGAATGAGCACATACATACCATGTATGCTTCTGTGGATACCGCTTATGTATGTCCATGTGGTCATTGATATAGAGGTTAAGCTCTTTGTATAAAGCCTTTTACGTTTGATAAAGAGGGTTGTGGTGGGGTTTCCTTAACTGGGAGACACTCAGATGTCGGGTCTCTTCAATGATGCAGGTGGAAGACTTACCCAGCCTCGCCATAGGAGATATATGATAGTTTTTCATAGGTGCTCGTCAAGCCTAATTGGCTTCTATTGGGTAACTGATTATATGCACTGGAGTCAGTGATTCACTATGTAGCAAAACATGTCAGTACTTGCAGTTTTATGATATTTTGACACTGGTCATATGTTCATTTTGCAGAGGATACTCTGGCAAAATTTTTACAGATTTCCAATTTTGTCAACTATACAGTGGTCGATTTACTCCTTGACTTATTCGTTGGTGTTCAGACTCTTCTAGCTCCATTATCATTCTATTCAGTTCTCTACCATCATGGCATCAGAGGTCTCAGGCACATTCGGTGGATCAAGGTCTAGTGCTAGTGTTCCGAGGAGGAGCTATAACTTCTAGGGCAAGGACCATTTTGAGATCCGAAAATTTGATGGCACAAACTTTGCTCTATGGAAGAATCGGATTAAAGATGTGCTGATTCAAAGGAGGCAATGGAAGCCAAACTAAATGGAATTTGAGCGAAAAGGTGTTTGAGCCACACACACTCAACAATCATTGTGAAAGATGTTCGATACTTAGCCTCACAACTGTAAGTGACCATAGCAGGCTGCTTCTTGCTCAACCAAGATATGCATGAGCTACCAATCACGAAGCAAAAGCCATTAGTGGACACATGAGTGTCATAGCAACCATCCCAGTTAGAGCTAGAAAAAGCATGTAAATATGGCGATAGTGACCCCCCTTGGGATAAAACAATCCAAGTAGCCGGGTACATACTCAAGTAGCGAAGAGATCCCCCTTGGGATAAAACAACTTTCGTTTCTCCGACATGTATACTGGTCACGCCGATATATGTGAGGGATACTTCATTGAGCTTTATTAGATTTATCTACCGAGAGTGATGGCACATTTGTTTCTTGCCAGCTCACTCACTCGCATACATTAGTTTTTCCTTATGTACTGGTCTTTATATATTGCACTTGTTGTATTCTTGTTTTAGGTCATTCTTGTACATTCCTTTTTATGTAATAGAAGAAGAAGAAGATCATTCTTCCTTGCCTCAATCTGAGTGTGTGCTTCTCTTTGATTGTGAGTGTGTGTGTGTGAGCTCTCTTCCTTATCTCCTTCCTCGTGACATGGTATCAGAGCCAGTGTGGTTGTAGAGAGCTCATGAAGAAGGCGACGATGAAGAGTACGTAGCAAGGCATGGAGAAAATGCGATTCACAAACGACCTTCGTTTGCTATGAAAATCAGATTGAAGTTTCTGAGCCTTCTCGACCTCTGTTTCGAGCCTACAAGGTGGGGCCCACAAAAAAACAAGGTCAGTTTCAGAAACTGTAACTTGTGTCCTGTTCGGCAACACTCATACATTCCAAATCCAGAATTTCAAGCAATTCTGTGTACTGTTGATACACGAAAACTGTGTTTTTATGAGATTGAACTGTCACATCATAGTGCAACAGTGTTCAAGCAGAAGTGCTGCTTGTAGTGTTTTGCAGTGTTGTGAATTGCTACAGAAATGGCAAATGCAGATGGAATGAGTCAGCTTATGAGCGATAAGCTGGACAAGAACAACTTCCATGCTTGGAGATTAAGAATGACAAATTTCCTGATGGGAAAAGACTACTGGAGCTACATCGAAGGAGAGAACAAAAATGCTCCGTAGTTACCATATAGGAATCAGACTGCATAACACTTAAGAGCATATGAGGAATGGAATCAAGGGGCACGAAAGGTAATGTACTGGCTATCTGTTAGCATACAAGATAGCATGATTGGGCACATACAGGATGCCAAGACTCCAAAAGAGGCTTGGAACAATTTGGCCACATTGTACGAGACCAATACAAAGGCACAGAAATTGCAACTCAAGAACGAGCTGCATACATTGATCAAAAGCATATGTCAGTCACTTACATCTATTGGCGTGAATGTAGATGATGATGATGATAAGGTGGAAGTGTGCCTTCGTGGCTTAGGAGCTGCATATAAGCAGTTCAGAACTTCTATACAGACTAGGGAAAATATTTTGAATTTTGATGATTTGGTATCCATGCCAATTATTGAAGAAAAGAATCTTGGTGAGGATTCAAACTCCCAAGGAAAGCCCAGTTTTGAGCAGGTATTCTACTCTGGCAGAGGAAGAGGTGGAGGAAGAGGTTTTGGAAATGGAAGAGGAAACAGTAACCAAGACCAAGGTCAATAACAGAATCATGCAGGAGGAAGAGGAAAGTTTCGAGGCAGGGGGAGCCAAAGAGGTCGTAGAAATTTCCAAAGAAATGATTCAGGTAATGATAGTAAAGGATGCTGGAATTGTGGTAAACCTGGATACTTTGAACGTGATTGCAGGTTGAAGAATCAAAATAACAGAAGGCAACAAAACAACTATGCATCCACAAGTACAAATGATTCTGAGAAGCTGTTCATGGTTCGACATCACATGATGAATACGATGTCTGCTGGCATTTCAAAATCGAATGATAATGTCTGGTATGTTGATTCAAGTGCTTCAAATCACATGAACAGTCATGTAGAATGGTTTAGTACTTTGCAAAAATTGCCAGTTCTTGGATATGTTGAAACAGGTGATGACACATCACATCCTATTGAACATATAGGAAACATAGCACTATCTATGGAGGATGGAAAGGTAAAACATCTTGTTGATATGCTGCATGTTCCAAATATAACAAAGAATCTGGTTTCTATTGGACAAATGGTTGACTAGGGATTACAAGTCAGGTTCAATGCTGATGGATTATATGTAGAAGAGTACAAGCAGGATGGACAATTGGTTGCCAAAGGAAATAAAGTGGGTAAGATGTTCACCTTAAATGTAAAGATTCCTGAAATGAATGCACCCATGTTTGCAAAAGGTGTAGGAGTTATTGCAGATATAGAGATGTGGCACAAACGGATTGGACATGCAAACTTGCAAAGGCTCAAATTGATGCAGTCAAAGGAGATTGTCCATGGACTACCAAATTTCAAAGTTGCAGAAATGCAAAAGGTATGTGCAGCGTGTCAATTTGGTAAATAATCAAGAGCATCATTTCCACATGACAAGCATGTTAGTGAGAATGTACTAGAAATAGTACATACAGATGTTTGGGGTCCAACAAAGACCACATCTATGGGTGGTTGCAAGTTTTATATTACTTTCATTGATGACCATACACACAAAGTATGGGTATATTTCATGAAAGAAAAGAGTGAGGTGTTCACTCACTTCCAAAACTTTAAAGCTATGGCAGAAAAGTAGACAGGGAAGTACATTCAGACATTAAGATATAATGGAGGATGGTGAATACATGTCAAATGAGTTCATCAATTTTCTAAAAAATCATGGAATTCGACATCAGTTTTAATGCAGGTACACACCACAACAGAATGGCATTGCTTAACGCAAAAATAGACATATTGCAGAAATAGCAAGAGCCTTGATGGCTGAAAAGAATATGCCTCATTGTTATTGGGCAGAAGTTGTGCATACTGCTGTATATATCATGAACAAAACTCCGACTACTGCTGTACATCAAGTTACACCTGAAGAGAAGTTTACAGGTAAAAAGCCAAACTTATCACATCTAAAAGTTTTTGGTTGTATTGCATATGTACATGTTCCAGATGAGTTGAGGATGAAGCTTGATCCGAAAGCAAAAAAATGTGTCTTTATTGGATACTCCCTTGAGCAAAAAGGGTACAAATGTTATAACCCACTCACACACCAGGTGAAGGTGAGTAGAGATGTGGTATTTGATGAAATGTCAAGCTTCTATGTAGATGCTGAAAAATCAAGTGCAAAATTGCAAGTTTTGAGTGGACCAGATGCATCACCAAGCAATAGTTCCAACTCAAATCCATGGAGTGGAAGATTGCATGGAAATTTCAGTCGAGCAAATTCATCAAATACATCCAAGAAAGGTAAAGAAAAGCTTTCTGCAAGTCATAAAACATGTGCAGGTTTTGAATATGTTGATGGAGATTCAAGCGGTTCAGAAAAGAGTCTTGATGAGGAACTTGGACTGCCCTCTGTGAAGACTCCAAGAGTAAGAAGGGCACATGCAGATGATACAAGGAGAAGTGACCCAGGACCAAGAAGATCTCGGAGGATGCAGAATTTAGTGCAACGATTGACATATGATAGTTACATGGCTCGCCATTGTGCCTACATGACAAAGGTAATACAAGATGCTGAGCCTTCTTGTTTTGAAGATGCAATTGGTAATGCAGATTGGGAAAAAGCTATGGATGAGGAGATGGCTGCACTTTATGGAAATGATACATGGAAGCTGGTTCCATTGCCGCAAGGAAAGAAACCCATAGGCTACAAATGGGTTTACAAGGTAAAGCATAATGCTGATGGTGGCATAAGCAGGTATAAAACACAATTGGTAGCTAAAGGATATGCATAGACATATGCATTGATTATGAGGAAACATTCAGCCCTGTAGCTAAAATGTCTACTGTCAGAACACTTGTTGCATTAGCTATAGCAAAAGGATGGACTTTGCATCAGATGGATGTGAATAATGCTTTCCTACATGGTGAGTTATAGGAAGAAGTATATATGGACTAACCACAAGGATATGAAGATTCAAAGCATCCAAAATATGTTTGCAGGTTGCAAAAGGCTTTGTATGGGTTGAAGCAAGCCCCTCGTGCATGGCATGCAAGGATTGTTGATTACTTAACCAGCATTGGGTTTTCTATGTGTGATGCAGATCACTCACTATATGCAAGGAAGGCTGATGATGGCATCACTATTGTGGCTATTTATGTTGATGACCTGATTGTAGGTGGTGATAATGAAGGAAGCATCAAAGAGGTAAAGCAACTTCTTATGCAAGAATTTGACATGAAAGATCTTGGTGTGTTGTGCTATTTCTTGGGCAATGAGTTTATACATACAAAAACAGGTATATGGATGTGGCAAAGGCAATATGCCTTGAATATGCTGCAAAAGTATGGTATGGCTGATTGTAAGCCAATTTCTATGCCATTAGATCAAAATTTGAAGTCGGATGCTACATCAGGTGAAGCATTGGAAAATGCTACTATGTACAGGAAAATTGTGGGAAGTCTTATATATCTCATAATTACAAGGCCTGATCTAAGCTATACTGTTGGACTTGAGAGTCAGTTTATGCAGGTTCCCAGGAAGCCACATTTGGATGCTCTGAGGCGCACTCTACGTTATGTGAATGCTACTTTGGATTATGCATTATTTTATGAGGCTGGTGTAGATTTGTAGGTTTATGGATACACCGATGCAGATTGGGCTGGTAGCATTCTAGATAGAAGATCTACTAGTGGTTTTCTATTCTCACTTGGGAGTGTAGCTATTACGTGGAGCAGCAAGAAGCAACCCACTGTTGCTTTGTCGAGTACAGAGGCGGAGTATAGAGGTGCTGCAATGGTAGCATGTGAGGCATCATGGTTGGAAATGCTACTTGCAGATTTAGGTGTGGAAGTGCAAAAGCCTATCACTATCTATTGTGATAAGCTTAGCAACATACAATTAGCATGGAACCCTATTTTTCATGCCAGAACAACGCACATCGAGGTACATTATCACTTCATCAGAGAGAAGGTATTAGCGGGTGACATTGATCTTGTTTATGTGAGAACAGATGAGTAGGTTGCTGATATTTTCACCAAAGCACTTGGAGCTGAGAAGTTGAAGAAGTTTTGGGAGATGCTTGGATTACATGATATGATGTTGAGGTTGAGGGGGAGTGTTGAGATATCAAGCTCAACATGTGATGATCCAGGATGACACGTATCAGTTTTTCGTTTCTCTGACATGTATAGTGGTCATGCCGATATATGTCAGGGATACTTCATTGAGCTTTATTAGATTTATCTACCGAGAGTGATGGCACATTTGTTTCTTGCCAGCTCACTCACTCGCAGACATTAGTTTTTCCTTATGTACTGGTCTTTATATATTGCACTTGTTGTATTCTTGTTTTAGGTCATTCTTGTACATTCCTTTTTATGTAATAGAAGAAGAAGAAGAAGAAGATCATTCTTCCTTGCCTCAATCTGAGTGTGTGCTTCTCTTTGATTGTGAGAGTGTGTGTGTGAGCTCTCTTCCTTATCTCCTTCCTCGTGACATGCATCACTATTGAGTCGTATTATTCGGCATGTTCAGACACTTCTAAATCACTCTACAAAAATTAGACCTCAACCTAGTTGTAGTAAGTGGCATAAGTAGACAAAATGGAAGTATTTCAAGTCATAGTAGAAGCACATACTCTTAATAGCCTCTAGGATGATCCACATGTGATGTAGTTCCACAAGTCCATAAGAAATCATGATGGTCAAGTAGATAGAGATGTGACTGCAAGCACGATCCTCCCCAAGTCCGTGATCATTTGTCCATGATGCAATCATGATGTGTCAAACCCAAGTGACTCCAATTGTGTCACCAAATTTAGTGATGGCATCTCCAAGCTTGTTGATGGTGTCACAAAATTGAATCATTAAAATGCTTTAGCTCTTGCATTATACATTCCTTTGATATGTGTTTTAGCTCGTTTCAAAGTTCTCGACACATACTACAATTTTAATAGGAAAAAAATACAAGAAGAGTAACTATATGACCCTACAAATATCCCAAAATAGGAAATCTTATCTCTCTAACTTTAATCACCTAAACAAGTGTTAAAACAAGTTAATATACTTCAAAAAGATGCAATCAAGCTAGATAACACTTCCACAACTCTAAAACTAGTGTCACACACCCAAATTTCTGCAATTATTTTCAATATGGAAAACAAAAACCCAAAAATTCTATATAACAATATGCCATGTTGCTTGAGAGAAATTCAAGCATGAGATTGTAGACCAATGATCACCTAATCAAGTACTCACTCAATGGTTTGTTAATGGATTAACAAATACATTATGTACCCAACTTAGTAATAAGTTAGTAGAGGAGACTGATTTAGATTATCTCATTACATAAAACATGAATTGAAAAAAATTATAGTTTCTTCCTATCCTAGATTCTCTTATTATGTAAAAGATACATTGTTGAGGTCTAGGGATGGCTACATTATATATTAAAGACACTCTACAAGGCCTTTATTGTACCAAGTTCCATAATGGTGTTCATATTGCTAATCATTGTCCTCTAAATCAATGACATTGTGTAATTTGTGATATTGATGATCAAGCTACCTTAAATTGTCAATTTGACATTCAAAATCAATTTCATATGCCTTTGATAGTAGTATACTCAGTAGAACTTGTTGACAAAATCCCCTTCTCCAATTATGTACATAATCATATATTTACATGCGAAGGTGGACGAGAAAGCTACAATCAAATTGCGACATTTCTATTAGTTAGGGAAACCTTCTTGCTAGACTATCAATTGAATGAACTTGAAGGATCCAAGTTTTCTTTGCTTTTGGTTCCAAGGTGTTGCATGATTTAATAATATCCGAGACCTTTCTAGGAATTAACTGAGCATTCTTGAATCATTTGTTTTCATTCAAAGCTTTGTACTTGAATAGGCTTGACTTGTAGCAAGATTCTCACTTTTGGAGTTTAACTTAAAAAAATCCCAAAAATTCTTATCCTCTCAAAAATAGTATACATTGTAAAGTTGAATATGCATTCTATTTAGTAGAATACATCTTCTTCAAGAGGATAATGGATAGCCTTTTCCAAGGTAATGTCATCCATTTACCCTTTTGTAAATACAACCAAGTATATTTAACTAGTTCAAGTAGGTACACCTCTTTACCTTTTAATGAACCTAAGGACTTTTTCTTGATGGTCTCATCTCTAAGATGTATTATGATGTTTTCTATTAGACCTTGGGTCTCTTTCCTCTCTAGCCATTAGAAAAAATTATAAAAGGGAGTTAGTTCCCATCGTCTTATTCTAGTGAGTTCTTTCTTCCATCTAAAGAGCTACATCCTTTATCTTTCCATGTTCTTCTATCCTCTTAATGCTCTCTGATCATTCTCTATGATTTAAAATTTCATATTAAAATTCCTTGGTGCCTACCTCATAGAATTAATCTTAGATCTCAAAGATTTCTTCATTCGATCATGAACATTTCCCTGATCAAACCTTAAAAGGCTTGATCCTTTTGACACCTCTAGGTCATTTGGCTTCCCCAAAATTTCTCTAGCCAAGTTAATTTGAGGTAAGACCAAGTTTTTCCTCCTATAGATCCATTCTCCATTGGCCTTTACCCATGGGATTTATCTAGGATCTTTAACTCATGAGCTATATCTTGATTAAGCCTTCAATATCCTATTGATGCTTTTAGAACCATTAATTCTTCTTCTTCTAGGGATCAACAACTATATGCCATCTCTTTGACTTAATTAGTTATGTCATGATTTCCAACCAATCTTTGTTGATTAAAATTATCTATTCTCAAGTACCTTACTATAGATATACCTCAAGTCCTTGGCTATCTTATCTTTGGTTATTGGCAGATTCAAATTCTTTCATGAATTCTGTACTTTCATTTTCGGTTCTTATTTTGTTTTGAGATTACATCTCAAACACAAGGTAGTTGAAATCAAATCTAATCATTAACTTTCATAAAAGATCCAAGGATTTGGGGAATTGCAAACATATTCTCGACATGTGCATTACTCGTAAATAGGAGTAAAAGATGCATATACTTGTCTCAAAGTGAGTACATATCCAAAGTACTTCACAAGTTCAATATGAAAGATGGAAAGGCATTGAGTAAACCTTTACTCACATATGTGAAATTAAGCAAGGATGATTGCCCTGAATCAGATGAGGAAAAGGAATTCATGACCAAAATTTCTTATCAATTTGTTGTTGGTAGTCTCATGTATGTTATGGTACATATGACACTAGACATTGCATTTGCAGTGGGAGTTGTGAGAAGATATATGTCTAATCTTGAGAAGAAGCATTGGGAAGTGGTAAAGATGATTTTGAGATATATAAGTGGCACTAAGGACAAGTTTCTATGCTTAGGTAGAGGAAAGGCATGCATTATTTGTTACACAAATCCTGATTATGCTAGTTTTTTAAAAGATTGGAATTCTACATCAAGGTACATTTTTCATTTTGTTGGAGGTGCTATCTCTTGGAGATCTTGTCTTCAAGAATGTATAGTTTTTTCCCCTAGATAAGTAGAGTATGTTGCAGTAAGTGAGGCATGTAAGAAAGCACTGTGGCTTTCTTATCTTGCTTGTGATATGGGTCTACCTCCACATGTACCTTGTTTGCTCAATGATAGTTAGAGTGCCATTGCTTTGGCTAAGAACCCGATCTATCATCAAAAGACCAAGCACATTGAGGTGAGGTATCACTGAGCGCATTATGCTTGATTAGAAAATAAGCACATTATTCTTGAGAAGGTTCATACTTGAGATAATGTTGCAAATGCTTTGGCCAAAGCTCTATCATATGATAGCTTTTAACACTATTGTCACTTGATGGACATTACTTGATTCATTATCTTACAAACTTACAACATTCCCATCAGGTGGGAGGTATAGTATGTATACTTACACTCGGGTATTCTTTATCATTCTTTATTTTTCTCCCATAATCACTTTGACCATGCCTTTAGTGGGAGATTCTTACCATTAGTGTCCATGTGAAAGGCCATATGGCCACCAAAAACTTTTGGAGATATGGCACAAGCAAATTGGACATGCAAATTTACAGAGGTTAAAGTTGATGCAACCAAAGGAGTTTGTCAATAGATCACAAAATTTCAAGGTTGTGAAGATGAAAAAGGTATGTGAAGCATTTAAATTTGGTAAACAATCAAGGGCATCATTTTTGCATGACAAGCATATTAGTGAGAATGTGTTAGAAATAATGCATATAGATGTCTACAATCCTACAAAGACCACATCTATGGGACTTTGTAGGTTTTATGTCACATTCATTGATGAACATACACAAAAGTATGGGTATACTTCATGAACGAGAAGAGTGAGGTGTTTACTCGCTTTCAAAATTTCAAGGCTATGGTGGAAAAGGTGACAGGGAAGTATATTCAAACATTAAGATCTGATGGAGGAGACAAATACATATCAAATTAGTTCACTAATTTTCTAAAAACTCATGGAATTTGAAGGTATATTTTGTTCAAGTAAACACCACAATAGAATGGCATTGTTGAATGCAAAAATAGACATATTGAAGAAATAGCAAGAGTGTTGATGGCTGACAAAAATATGCCTCATTGTTATTGGGTAGAAGCTATGGACTTCTTGTATACAATATGAATAGAACTCCAACCATCAGTGTACATCAAGTAACATCCAAAGAGAAGTTTACAAGTAAAAATCCAAGCTTATCACACATCAGAGTATTTGTTTGCATTTCATATGTACATTTTCTAGATGACTTGAGGATGAAGCTTGATAAAAAATTAAAAAAATGTATATTTATAGGGTACTCCCTTAAGAAAAAGGATATAAATGTTACAACTTGCACAAATGGCAGGTGAAGGTAAGCGGAGATGTAGTCTTTGATGAAATGTCAAGATTCTATGTCGATGCAAAAAAAAGGACTTAATGTTGAATCTAATGACAAAGAAAATGCTAAAAGCTCATGCAAAATCTCAAGTTCTAAGAAGACTAGGTGTGTTACCTAGAAATAGTTCCAACTCAAACCCGTGGAGTGGAATATCGCATGGAAATTTTACTCCATCAATTCATCGATTTCATCCAAGGAAGGTAAAGAAAATATTTTTGCTACGCATAAAACATCTGTATATTTTGAAGATAGTGATCAAGAATCAAGTGGATAGAAAAGATTCTTGATGAGGAACTTGGATTGCCCTTTGTGAAGACTCGAGGAGTAAGAAACACATGCCAATGATACAACAAGAAGAAGTGACCTAGGACCAAGAAGATTTGGGAGGATGTAGAACTCAGTGCAATGATTAACATATGATAGCTACATGGCTCATCTTTGTGCTTACATGAACAAGGTAATATAAGATGTTGAACCTTCTTGTTTTGAAGATGCAATTGGAAATGCATATTGGGAGAAAGCTATGGATGAGGAGATGGCTAAACTTTATGGGAATGAAACATGGAAGTTGGTTCCATTTCCACAAGGAAAGAAACCCATAGGCTGCAAGTGGGTTTACAATCTAAAGCATAATGTTGATGATAGCATAATCAACCATAAAGCATGATTGGTAGAAAAAGGATATGCATAGACATATGACATTGATTATGAGAAAACTTTCATCAATATAGCTAAAATGGCTATTGTTAGAGCACTTGTTGTATTCACTATAGCAAAAGGATGTATTTTGAATCAGATTGATGTGAAGAATGCTTTCTTACATGGCGAGTTGCAAGAACAAGTGTACATGGACCATCTACAAGGATACGAGGATTCAGAGCATCCTACATATGTTTGTAGTCGAAAACGGCTTTGTATGGGCTCAAAGAAGCCCCTCGTGCTTGGCATGGAAGGATTGCATATTATTTAACCTTGATTGGATTTTCTATGTATGATGCAGATCACTCATTATATGCAAGGAAGGTTGATTGTGCCATCATAATTGTGTCTATTTATAATGATGACTTGATTGTAGGTGGTGATAATGAACAAATCATCAAAGAGGTAAAGCAACTTCTTAGGAAGGAATTCGACATTAAATATCTTGGTGTGTTGTGGTACTTTTTGGGCATTGATTTTATACACACAAAAACACATATATAGTTGTCCCAAAGGCAATATGTCTTGACTATGCTGCAAAATTATGATATGGCTAATTATAAGACAATTTCTATGCCATTGGATCAAAATTTGATTTTGGATGGTACCTTAGGTGAAGCATTGGAAAACGCTACTATGTACAAGAGAATTGTGGGAAGTTTGATCCATCTCACAATTATGAGGCTTGATCTAAGACACACCATGGGACTTCAAAGTCATTCTATGTAGTTTCCTAGGAAACTAAGCGATGCTTTCAGATGCACTCTTCGTTATGTGAGTGCTACTTTGGATTATGCATTGTTTTATGAATCTGTGGTAGCATTTTAAGTTCATGGATACATTGATGTAGATTGGGTTATCAATGTTCCAGATAGAAGATCTACTAGTGGTTTTCTATTTTCACTTGGGAGTGTTGTATATGGATTAGTAAGAAGAAACCCACTATTTCTTTGTTGACTATGGAGGCTTAGTATGGCATCATGTGAGGCATCATGGATAGAGATGCTACTTGTAGATTTAGGTGTAGAAGTGTAAAACTATATCAGCATATATTGTGATAACTTAAGCAACACACATTAGCACAAAATTTTGTTTTTCATGCGAGAAAAAATCATATCAAGGTACATTATTACTTCATCAGGGAGAAGGTATTGGTACATGATATTGATCTTGTTTATGTGAGGATAGATGAGTAGGTTGTTGATATTTGGAGGAGAGAAGTTGAAGAAGTTTTGAAAGATGCTTGGATTACAGGACATGATATCAAGCTTGAGGGGTAGTGTTGAGATATCAAGTTCAACATGTGATGATCAAGGATGACACATACCACTTTTTTTCTTGTTTGGCATGTATAGTGGTTATGTCACTATATGTGAGGGATACTTTTAATGAGATTCACCAAATATATCTATTGAGAGTGATGGCACATTTATTTCTTGCCAACACTCTCATTCATGGGCATTCAAGTTTCCTTTATGTGTTGCTCTTTATATATTTTACTTCTTGTATTAGTTCATTCTTGTAAAATCTCTTTATGTAATAAAAAAATAAGAAGAAGATTACTCTTCCTTGCCTCAACCATGTGTGCTCCTCTCTTGGTGTGTGAGAATGTGTAAGATACCTCTCTTCCTTATCTCCTTTCTCTCGATAGAAATTATCTTTGATACTTATTTTAAACTACACTCACTTTTAAGTGTGGAAAATGACACTTGTCTTGGTATAAAAGAAAATGAAACCCTATTTTCCTTAGGTTTTTTAGTCAATTTGATGGAATCTCATCACTTTAGCTTCTAACCTGCTTTTCTTTCATCTCAATCTTCATTTTGAGCTTTCATGGTGTGGTTGAGGCATCTCAACCCTATGTGTACCTAAGGGGATGTGTTCGAACTTGTTTGGTGCACGTGTCTTCATCTTTAGTGCATATTATGTGTGGTGTATTTCTTCAACTACTTTTGGAATCGTAGTTTGTGTAAAGGAATTTCTATGTGCACTTGGGTGGGCCATACTCAGATCGATAATTTGATGGTCGATCCAAGCCATTTTATGCCAGTGAACCTCTTGTTGCATTGTGTCCATGGATCCATGTCAAAAATTATCAAATATTCATAGATCATATGCTAGAACATCCCCAACTTGTCCATCAAGATGCTTCTCAAAATCTTAAACATGATTGAGGTCTTCTTTACAAGTTTTGAGAATTTAAAGCTTCCAAAATTTGTGTTGTTGGTCCCCAAACAAATCCTAAGTACTTGTTCTTTTCCACCTCTCTATCGCACCAAGCCTACAATTCTCATGTTCTTATTACTCTTGTCTCATGTTTTTAGTGTCTTAGTAGATATAGACTTTCAAAAAAATATTTGTGATAGAATTCATCAAGAAGCATACAAGCAATTTCACATGCATACCACTACTACTTAATGCATTATTGGTAGCCTATGTGCAATAGATGAAGATCAAGCGTGGATAGATTATAAATCAAAGATACAAGAATAGAGACAGGCTAAATGATTCATGGAAACACACAATAGAAAAAGTAGCAAAAACACTATGATTCTCAACTAATTAATAAAAATTCAAATCCTCATTAGTATCCACCACCAAGTAGCCAGATTTGCACCACGATTTGACTTGATGGATTATGAAGAGTCTTCTTGGGCATTCACCTAGTAGTCAAACTTGTAACACAATGTCGACTTAACCAAGGTTTAGGAGGGGTAGTGTCTCGGCATTGCAATCACCATCAAAAGTAACTTGAGCATTAGGGGCTAAAATGAACCGTGCATAGGCCCTTTAGATTAAGGAGTGATTAAGTATGGACCAATGAGAAGAGGGTGGTGGCCACAATATCTTCTCTTAATCACATAGGATAGGTATAGGCTTCCCTTGTTTGTGATCAAATATGAATAAGCTACATCAAATTTGTGGGTTTCTTCTTAAGAGTGGTTTAGAACATCTTGAAAATCTTTTAGAGCCTTTAAATTGCTTGAAAGATCCAAAGGCTAAGGCTAAATGGCAAAAGTCAAGGTGAGTATGAACTTGGACCCTTGGATGTCTTGAAAACAAATGGCTACGATCCTACCAATGATGACGAATTGCCCAAATCTATATCATATCATTGCAAAGATCAGACATTGTGTGTTGAATTGCATGAAAAAAATGCACCTCGATTTGTGGCCGTTGGATCTAGCCAACATCCCATTGATGAGATTGATCTTCTACATGAGATTGGTGCCTTTTGATAACAACCATCAAATGAAGTAGGAGATCGAATGACAACTGTGCATCTATGCTTTCCACTCAGCTCCATTTGCACTCAATGATTGGATTCTTCCAAATCTCATGGCTAGAAAGCTTGCGAAGAGTGTGATAGATCTTGTCCCCACTCCCACAAAATCTGACATCCTCTCTCTCTTACTTTTCAATTGTTTTAGCATATACCATTGATTTAAGCAATCCAATGGTCATGAATGCACGCGATAAGTGAGTTATCTTTTGATGGACCAATGACCATTAAAATTTCAATGGGTTGATCACCATTGATCTTTTGGTGGGCTTATCACTGGTTATCTTTTCATGGCTTGATAACTAATGATATTTTGGTTGTTAATCATGCATGATATATGTCCAATGATCATGAAAAGTTTAGGATGATCATATACATCAATGGCTGATCACCTAGGAGCTTAACAAACTAGCTTTCATCATGCCCCTTTATATCCTTTGAAATTAATCAATTAAAGTTGTACAAGTGCACCCTCATACCACATGCTTGTTAAAAAATAAAGAAACAAGGTTGGATATATTTCGAAAAAAAGATTTTCTTCAAATAGGAGGTAAACAAAAAAATAAAAAATGGAAGCATTTACTATAGCAAGTAGTGGAGGCCAAAAGAGAATCATCCAAAAACTAAACTGAACGAGAAGAGTGGCTGCTCAAAGTAGTGGAGGAGTTATGGAGAAGAGCTCACAAAGTCATCATGAGAGCTCTTGGTCACTTGGCTACAAAGGAGGCAAGGGAAGACACTCAAGTACAGAGGAAGAAGGCGCTGATGTCCCCTTGTAGGTAGATCATTTGGTTTTAGTCATTTCATTTTCTATAGTCTCACAGACTATGTCCAACCACTCACCATTTCTAGGTAGCCTGATGGCAAGTCATATGTAGCAATAATATGACATGCCAAGGAGATTTATTTACAAATCTACAATCTCCAAGTGGAAAAGGATGTGTAGAGACTAGTGATGAAATTCAACACACAATTGAGCATGTTGGAGAAATCAAGCTTGGAGACAACAAGGTACTAACTGATGTTCTTCATGTTCCTACTATTGCAAAGAATTTGATTTCAATAGGAAAAATGGTAGAGAAAGGATATCATGTTATCTTCAATGAAAAAGGCTGCTTTATAAAGAATCCAAAACAAGGATTCAAGGTCATTGCTCAAGGTAGGAAAGAAGATAGGATGTTCACTTTGGACATTCAACAACCACATGGAAATGTGATATATATTTAGTTTGGAAAAAGGAGGATTGTTGAAATCAATTTGTGGCACAAAAGGTTTGGACATATCAACATTCCCAAGCTCAAGTACATGAGCAACCATGAAGTGGTAAGAGGTCTTCCAAGATTCAATGATGCTAGATTCCATGAGTTTTATGAAGCATGCCAACTAGGAAAGCAAACTCGACAACAATTCAAGAAGAGCAACCATGTGGCAAGTGTTGGAGAATTCCTCTCCTATGTGCATTAGAAAGTGTAGAAGACCTTCTCAGGATCAAGAACTTCACCTACAACTGAACCTTAAAATGAAAAATGGTATCAACTGAAGAAGACAATGAACTTGAGGCTTTGGTCACTCAAAATAGATACTAATAGATCTCAAATGAGCTATCAAACACTCAATTTGGAGTAGTTTTAATTTGGCAACTCTTTGCCTCAAAACAGGCTGCCTCTCCACTCAATTAGGTTGAAAACTAGACTTCACTAAAAATGGAATAACTCATAGAACATTGCGAATTTCACAAAAATATTTTAGATAGAGGATTTACACAAGATAATCTTTCCCAAAAATGTTTAAAATATAAAAATAGGTACATACATTGAGAGATATGACTCTCGCAATCAGGCTACCTAGAAATTGGTGTGCTGTTGCACATAGTCTATGAGATTGTAGAGAACAAAATGACTAAAACCAAATGAACTACCTACAAGGGGACTTTAGCGCCTTCTTTCTCTCTTCTTGAGTGTCCTCACTTGCCTCTTTTGTAGCCAAATGACCAGAAGCTCTCATGATGAGTTTGAGAGCACTTCTCCATAACTCCTCCACTACTTTGAGCAGCCACTCTTCTCTTACGGTTCAGTTTTTGGATTGATTATCTTTTGGCCTCCACTACTTGCTAAAGTAAATGATTCCATTTTTCATTTGTGTATTTTCCTTCTATTTTAAGAAAAACCTTTTTGCAAAATATATACGACCTTGCTTCTTTATTTTTAACACTCCCCTTCAAGCTCACATGTGAGCTTGCACCTTCAGCCATATCCTGCAAATTGATTTCATCCTTGAACCTCTTTAGTTTAGAAACATCTAAGGACTTTGTAAACATGTCTGTAACCTAGTCACCATAAATGGGAATGGTCTCTACCTGCACATCAAGATCAGCCAAGAGCTTCTTAATCCACATGGTTTCACAAGTTGCAAAGGCTAATCCTCTCTATATTTAGCTTCTGTAGATGATAGTGCAACAATAGGTTTCTTCTTCAAGCTCCATGTGATAGGTTTGCTGCCTATCATGAATACATAACCTGAAGAGGACCTTCTGTCTTCCTTCAAACCAGCCCAATCAGAAGCCCTTCACCTCCAATTCTTCATCATATCTATAAAACAAAGCATGAGTGGCTGTGTGCTTCACATATCTTAGCACTCATTTGGCTGAATTTAAATGTTCACTTGTTGGAGTTTTCATAAATTGAGAAAGTACTCCAACGATATAACACAAATCTAGTCTTGTGATCACAGCCTAGATCAATGAACCTATAATACTCCTATATGTAGTTACATCATGTAACTTCTCTCCATCATTTGGGCATAGCTTCACATTTGTGTCCATAGGTTGAGTGAGTGGTTTGCCTTCACTCATTCCAAATATGAAAAGAACATCCAACAGGTACTTTCTTTGTATCAAGTAGGTGCCATCTTTCCCATAGACTATATCAATGCCTAAAAAATATTTCACCGAGTTTTCTTTTTATCTCTTGTATTCCTGTAACATTACTTCCTGTTATGGTGAGATCATCAACATATATGCATATGTATACTTGCTTGCCTTCTTCTTTCTTCATGTAGAGAGAAAGATCATCACTACTTGGACTATACCCACACCTTGTGAGGTACTCAACCAACCTTTGGTTCCAAGCACGCGGTGCTTGCTTCAGCCATTACAAAGCTTTCTTCAATCTGCAAACAAAATTTGGATGCTTTTTATCTTCAAATCCAATCAGTTGACTCATGTATACCTCTTCTTGAAGTTCGCCATTGAGAAAAGCATTTTTTATGTCAAGTAGGTACGATGGCCATCTCCTTGTTGCACTCACTACAATCAAGGTTCTAATTGTTCCCATCTTTAAGCAACCGGGCTGAAAGTCTCTTCATAGTCGAGGCCGTGAGTCTGCTTGAATCCTTTTGCTACTAGTCTAGCTTTATGCCTAGCTAGAGAACCATCATCATTTCTGTTTATTTTAAACACCCATTTATTTGGAACAATCTTCATACCTTCAGCCTTTGGAACTAACTCCCATGTGTGATTGTCCTTGATAGCTTTTATCTCTTCTTGCATAGTTTGTTGCCATTCTTTTTGTGTGCACGCTTCTTCATATGCATCCGGTTCTTTGTCTTTGACCGCATGTGTTATATATGCAAGATGCTTTGCAATAAAACTATCATAGCTTAGCCTTTGAATTGTCTATGGAAAAGATAACTATCAGGTCTAGAAGTTTTTACATGACATGGAGAAAGCTCAACATGGAAGGGAAGGCTAAGGAGTCATTCGTCATCACCAATATCAGCTTAGCCTTTATAAAGGAGCCTTTTCATTGAAGATAACATGATATACTTTCTCTACCATTTGTCCTACTGAAATCAAATTCTTTGCAATAATAGGAACATAAAGAACATCAGGCAATACCTTCTTGTCTCCAACCTTGATTTCTCCAACATGCTTAATTATGTGTTGAGTTTCATCACCGATTTCCACACATATTTTTCCACTTGGAGCTTGTAGATTTGTGAATAAATCTCCTTGGCATGTCATATGATTGCTGCAACTTGAATCCATTTTTGGTCATCACTTCTTGGACTACTGTACTCATGCTTCATGGCAAGCATAGTTTGCTTGTCTCCTTCACTTGATGTAATCACATAGTTATTTTGGCTCCTTTGGTTGCCTCCAGTCAACCTTCCATTTTTTTGCCAAAAATCATTTGCATAATGTCCTATTTTACCACAATGATAAGATCTTATACCTTTAAGAGGATTGTATGAACCTCGACCTCTTCCTCTATTTCTTCCTCGACCTCTTCCATGTGTGTTGTCATTTGAGTTTTCCTTGTTGTCCTCAGAGTTGTGTTGGCTGGAATTTATGTTTTTGTAGCTTTTTCCTTTTCCTCTCAAGCCTACTTTTGAGTTCCTTCCTCTACCTCAACCTACATATAACATTTGACTATGGTTATCCTTATCTTTATTGCCTTCTCCTTATTGAGCAACCTCTTCAGCCACAAGATTTGGTATAGTCTCTTTGAATGTTGGTAAAGGATGTTTATAAAGAATGTTTGTGATGAGAGGCTTCCACTTTTCTTCACTCCTCAAGCCATTGAGGGCTGTTTGGACGATATCTTCCTCTTCTATCTTGCATCCAACTAATGTTAGCTGATCTCAAAGCTCCTTGATCTTCAATATATACTCACTAATGCTTTGGTTTAAGCTTTTCTTCATGTTGTTGAGCTCGTTCTTGAGTTGCACCTTTTGAGAGCTTGTTGAGGTAGCATACACCTTCTCCAATGCTTCCCAAGCTTCTTAGGCTGTCTCTAGGCTTTGCACATGACTAATCATTGTGTTAGAAATAACTTGTGAAATGAGGAACATAACCCTTTGATTCCTCTCTTCCCAATCAGCAAATTGTCTCCTTTGTGCTAGAGTAATGTTCGGATCTTGAAGGTCCACTGGTTGTGGATCATCTCCAATAACTAGACTCCATAAACCTTTACCTTTAAAGTAATTTGTCATTCTGTACCTCCAAGACTAAAAATTATCTTTATCTAACTTCTCAACTTGCTGTCCTAAATCAACCATTGAAAACTTCCAAGTTTGAAGTTTACCTCAAATATGTTGTGGCACTCTTTCTTGGCTTTACAAAGCTCCCCCTTGATTTGTAGCTTCTGCTTTGCTTTACGTCAGTTCCAATGCTTTGCCTCTTCAAGCTCCAATGCTCTATTGTTGAGCTTTGATACCAAATGTTGGAGAAATCCTCTCCTATGTGCAGTGGAAAGTGTAGAAGACCTTCTTAGGATTAAGACCTTCACTATAGCTCAACCTTAAAATGAAAACTGGTATCAAATCAAGAAGACAATGATCTTGAGCCCTTGTTCCTCAAACTAGACACTAATTGCTTTCAAATGAGCTATCAAACACTCAATTTGGAGTAGTTTTGGTTTGACAACTCTTTGTCTCGAAACAAGCTACTTGTCCAGTCAGTTAGGTTGAAAACTAGACTTCGCTAAAAATTGAATAACTCAAAGAGCATAGTGAATATCATAAAAATATCTTAGATACAAGATTTAAACAAGATAAGATTTCCAAAACATGTTTAAACTATAAAAATAGATACATACATTGAGAGATATGACTTTCGCAATCAGGCTACCCAGAAATTGGTATGTGGCTGGACATAGTCTATGAGACTATAGAGAATGAAATGACTAAAACCAAATGAACTACCTACAAGGGGACTTCAATGCCTTCTTCCTCTATTCTTGAGTGTCCTTCCTTTCATCTTTTCTAGCCAAATGACCACGAGCTCGCATGATGAGTTTGAGAGCTCTTCTCTATAACTCCTCCACTACTTTGAGCAACCACTTTTCTCTTACGGTTTAGTTTTTGGATTTGGTTCTCTTTTGATTGATTCTCTTTTGGTCTTAACTACTTGCTGAAGTAAATACTTCTATTTTTCACTTCTATTTGAAGAAATTCCTTTTTGCAAAATATATATGACCTTGCTTCTTTATTTTTAACAACAAGGAATGTCCTCAGTTAGATACACACGGATGTATGGGGATCATCACAACATCCATCAATTGCTGGTAATAAATACTTTGTCACTTTTATTGATGATCATTCAAGAAAAGTATGGATGTTCTGCATAGAACAAAAATCAGATGTGTTCCTATATTCAAGAGATTTGAAGCATAGATAGAAAAAGAAATAGAATGGTACATAAAGACTTTGAGGTATGATGGAAGAGGAGAATATTTCTCCAAAGAATTTTTAGATTTGCTTTATGAAAATGGCATCAAAAAACAATTTACATGTAGGTACACGCCTCAAAAAAATGGAATTGTTGAAAGGAAAAATAGACATATCACAGAAGTTGCAAGATGCATGCTCAACGAGATGAAGGTGCCACTAAACTATTGGGTTGGAGCAGCTAGTACGACTGTTTATTTGATGAACAAGTGGACAACAGTTGGAGTGCATAATTTAACTCCCGAGGAAGTTTATTCCGGTATGAAACCTGACCTTGCAGATCTCAAAGTTTTTGGATGTGTGTGTTATGTTCACATTCCTCAAAAACTAAGGACAAAGATGGAGCCAAAGTTGGAAGAATGTATTTTCATTGGATATTCATCGGAGCAAAAAGGATATGGGTGCTACGATTCGATGACAAAGGAGCTATGAATCTCACAAGATGTGGTATTTGATGAGCTAAGACCATGCTTTAGAGACAAAGGGAAAGAGAAGATTCTTGAAGAAGATTATGAAGATGATGAAGGTGCTGTCCAAGAAGGATTTCAACAAAGAGGCACTCAAATGTTAGGTCACGAAGCTTCTACATCACATGGAGAAAGCTCAACATGGAAGGGGAGACTGAGTCATTCTTCATCACCAACATTAGGTTATGAAAGATTTGAAGCTGAAAGTGCTACCCAAAATAATGATTCAAATGCAAGTGAAGAAGAGTATGAAGAGGCAATTACACCAAAGGAAAGTTGAACAGGTTGAAGAAGCAATATTCAAAAGGAAATGAAAGGAAGTCTTCAATTCAAAGGCTGAGCTATGATAGTTTTATTGCAAATCATTTTGCATATATGACATAGGTGGTCAAAGACAAAGAACTGGATGCATATGAAGAAGCATACACATGAAAATAATGGAAGCAAGCTATGCAAGAAGAGATAAAAGCTCTCAAGAACAATCACACATGGGAGCTAGTTCCAAAGGCTGAAGGTATGAAGATTGTTCCAAATAAATGGGTGTTTAAAATAAAGAGAAATGATGATGGTTCTCTAGCTAGGCATAAAGCTAAACTAGAAGCAAAAGGATTCAAGCAGACTCATGACATCAACTATGAAGAGATTTTCAGCCCGGTTGCAAAGATGGGAACAATTAGAACCTTGATTGCAGTGAGTGAAGCAAGGAGATGGCCATTGTACTTGACATAAAAAATGTTTTTCTCAATGGAGAACTTCACGAAGAGGTATACATGAGTCAACCGATTGGATCTGAAGATAAAAAGCACCCTGATTTTGTTTTCAAATTGAAAATAACATTGTATGGGTTGAAGCAAGCACCATGTGCTTGGAACCAAAGATTGGTTGAGTACCTCACAAGGTGTGGGTATAGTCCAAGAAGTGCAGATCCTTCTCTCTACGTGAATGAAGAAGAAGGCAAGCAGGTATACATCTGCATATATGTTGATGATCTCATCATAACAGGAAGTAATGTTGTAGGAATAAAAGAGATAAAAAGAAAACTCGATAAGGAGTCTAAAATTTCAGATCTTGATAAGCTGAAATATTTTTTGGGCATTGAGGTGGTCTATGGGAAAGATGGCATCTACTTGATGCAAAGAAAGTACCTATTGGATGTTCTTTTCAGATTTGGAATGAGTGAATGCAAACCACTCGCTCAACCTATGGACACAAATGTGAAGTTATGCTCAAATGATGGAGAGAAGTTACATGATGTAACTACATATAGGAGTATTATAGGTTCATTGATATATGCTATGATCACAAGACCAGATTTGTGTTATATCATTGGAGTAATTTCTCAATTTATGCAAACTCGAACAAGTGAACATTTAAATTCAACCAAACGAGTGCTAAGATATGTGAAGTACACAGTCAATCATGCTTTGTTTTATACATATGATGAAGAATTGCAGGTAAAGGGCTGAAGTGATGCTGATTGGGCTAGTGTGAAGGAAGACAGAAGATCCACTTCACGTTATGTGTTCATGATAGGTAGCAAATCTATCACATGGAGCTCGAAGAAGCAACCCACCATTGCACTATCATCTACAAAAGCTGAATATAGAGGATTAGCCTTTGCAACTTCTGAAGCTATGTGGATTAAGAAGCTATTGGTTGATCTTGATGTGTAGGTAGAGTATATTCCAATTTATGGTGACAACATGTCAAGCATCCACTTGACAAACGATCCAATGTTTCATGCACGAAGTAAGCACATAGAAGTGAATTATCATTATGTTCGAGAAAAAATTTTGAGCAAGAATGTAGATATAAAGTTCATTAGAACTAACAAGCAGGTTGCAGACATGTTTACAAAGTCCTTAGATGCTTCTAAGTTAAAGATATTCAAGGATGAAATCAACTTGTAGGAGATGGCTGAAGGTGCAAGCTCACATCTGAGCTTGAGGGGGAGTGTTAAAAAATAAAGAGGCAAGGTCAAATATATTTCGCAAAAAGGATTTTCTTCAAATAGGAGGAAAAAAAAAAATAGAGGCATTTACTTTAGCTAGTAGTGGAGGCCAAAAGAGAATCAATCCAAAAATTGAACCGTAAGAGAAGAGTGGCTGCTCAAAGTAGTGGAGAAGTTATGGAGAAGAGCTCACAAAGTCATCATGAGAGCTCGTGGTAACTTGGCTACAAAAGAGGAAAGGGAGGACAATCAAGTATAGAGGAAGAAGGCACTAAAGTCCGCTTGTAGGTAGTTCATTTGGTTCTAGTCATTTCGTTTTCTACATTCTCAAACTATGTCCAGTCGCTCACCATTTCTAAGTAGCCTGATTGCGAGAGTCATATCTCTCAATGTATGTATCCATTTTTAGAGTTTAAATATTCGTTGGAAATCTTATCGTGTATAAAATAGGTTTCTCAAATTTATCATGCTCTTTGAGTTATTAAGTTTTTAGTAAAGACCAGTTTTCAATCTAACTGAGTGGACAGGTAGCTTGTTTTGAGGCAAAGAGTTACCAAACCAAAAATACTCCAAATTGAGTGTTGTATAGCTCATTTGAAAGCTATTAGTGACTAGTTTGGGCAAAAAAGCCAAAATTTCATTTTATTCTTTACTTGATACCAAGTTTCAATATAAGGTTCAACTGTTGGTAAAAGTCTTGATCCTGGGAAGGTCTTCTACACTTTTTGCTGCACATAGGAGAGAAATTCTCCAACAATGCTCTCATAGTTAATTTTCCAATCCTTAAAAAATGGTTTCTCTTCATAATGGGGGCCTTGTCACTTGGAGCATCATGGATCATTAGTGGGATTTAATGATGGTGGAGCATGAGTATGTTTAACACCCCCCTCAATGCCCACTTTTGTATAAATACCCTTAGTTTGAACCCTTGGGTTACCTTTAGCATATGATTGAGCCTTTGGTTTGAACTGTTGGTTTGGACCCATGGTTTGAGCCCTTAGGTTATTTATTTTATTTTGAGCTCTCATTTGAATGATTTAAAATCTTAAGCATAATTTATCCATGTGATGACCCTTGGAAAGTCTCCTAACAAGGGTCATTTGGTTGGACACTTGGAAGAGTCCTAGGACATGCACCCCCTTGGGGTAAACGTACATATGGGTGGAGTTGGATCAGTGGATATGTAATCACTCACTTTCTTGTGTGGAAGGAATGATCTTAGAGGTCACAACATTGGTACCTTGAGCTAGGATTGACCTACAAATAGGTTCTTCTATAGCTCCCAAAGTCGTTCTTCCCTTGATAATCATTCCATCAAAGGTGTGAGACCTTTGTCAATGTTTGTGCCACATGAGAGTTACACTCCATCAATCTTTCTCTATAAAAGAGAGGCACAATAACCACTTCTCAATCTCCTCTAGAACTTTGAATAGATCCTATAGGAACCCCCCCCCATAAAGAAAAAGCCCATTAAGGCCAAGATGATGCCCCCTAGCATGCCCACCAGAGGTCAGAGGAGCCCCCCACATGAACAGGCACTCTCAAGAGTGGGGAGAGAGAAGAGGTAGTCATGAGGTGCCATCTCTCTTCCTCCCTTGCTTTGTGATTGAATAATAAGTAATATCTTACTCTTATAGGCCTTCGAGAGCTCAATCAATAGCAAGTATGGGATATATTGCACACAACTTGTGAGCCCATGCCATGAAGGAGTTGCCAATCCAATTTTCTACAACATAAACTCTACAACTTGAGAGTGTCAAGTCATCCTTTGAGACCTCTTTTGAGCTAGTTCTCAAGGAAGTTTTCAAGCAATCGCTTGGGTCTTGGGAGTCCATATATCCCACTATTTTCCAATAGCATTGTTACATAGAGCATTGAAGTGAAGCAAAAGAAAAGCAAAGAGGAGCCACAAAGTGGAGACGGAGCTTAAAGATATATTATTTTTTCCAAGAACTCATAATTACTTGTTAATAAAGCCCATTTGGATGTATAACAATCCTAGTTGCATAATCTGGAATATGTATAATAGTTATGTAATATATTAGCTCCATGACTAACTTTTAGAAGTGTCCGGTTCATTTATATGAAACGACCTAATTAAGCGCACATGTATAATAGTCTCGTAACTCCTCTTTATTGAACTCTTTTCTCTTTCTTTGTGATCTCATATCCATATCCATGGCATAAAATGCATGCCTAAGCAAATTTTCTATCCCTTACCGCTCTTTTTTCATCATTCTCTCATGCATTCTAATTGTCTCGAGTGCAAGAGTGTAGAAAGGTAATTCATGACACTTGGTTTTTTCCCATAAATTTGTAGAAGAGAGGCAAAGTGCTTCAGGAGCACTTTTGAAGGAAGCTTCTCATCAAGAGCTTTGAAATAGATCCAATTTTGATTGTGTTTACATATCTAAGCTAGGAGATATGGTCATTTTAGTGTTGATTATTGTGTGTGTATTGGATTGCAAGGCTGAGTAGTAGGTGACATGAGTGCATGTTTACTTGTCTTAGGTGACTCTGTGTCCATTCCATGTATTAAACATCATTTAGTACATGGTTATATGCTCTTGGCTAGGTCAGCATGCATTTTGACAAATTAGCATGTTTAGGTCAAGCTAGCACTTGATTATGCTCATAGGATGTGTAATTGATAGCTAAGATCACTTGTTAACGAGTGCTACACGTTTTTCGAGCCATTTTTAAGAACAAGTGCCTTTTTTAGTGTGCATGTGTGACCTTTATGGCTCTAGAGGTTTACAAGCAAAAAATATGTTCTTAAGATCTCTACCTTCTGAGACCAAAAATAGGGGGGGAGACATGCATCATCAAGTGTCATATTTCCTATTTGGTGTATGTTATGCCTCAATGGGCTAGTGTTTTGTCCATTGCCTAGCTTAGGCATCTCCTTCTCATAGGAGCACCTATCTCTTACCTACTCAAGAGTGTGTGTGTATGTGTATTGGTGCATATGCTTGTGCATGTCTCTCTCTTGTTGTATGTGCATGTACTTCCATCTTGTAGTGTGTGTTCTTCACACCAACGATTGGTTGCTCTGTGGATTACAATTTTTTTTGTGTTTTTTGTGCAGGCTATGATGATGTGAAACACTTTTACCCAAAAGTGTATCTTGTCGCCATACCCTACACACGAAACACAACAAAAATATCTCATAATTTGCAGAGTGAAGAATTGATGGTATGAATATCACATGTTGTGATATGGAAGTACATGCATCTACAAAAAGAGAGAGACAAGCACATGCATAGGTGACAATACACACACTCACGAATAGGCAAAATATAGGCACTTGAAGAAGCTCTCTATTACTCAAGAATGGATACAAAGCCAAATCCACATGTTTTCTCTCATAAACATTATAGCTCTAACAAATGTGAGCTCTTTCACTTATACATAATTTTTAAGAGCTCTATTTCACACTGTAGTGTTCAACCTAGCTTAAGAAATTCAGTAGCTAGAAGTTATTTGGAGGCCAAAACAATGTCAAAAGATTAAGAGAATCGGAATGGAGATACTACTCATGCCTTGAAGCTCAAGCATTACTTGAAGTTTGCAACGTGGAATCAATTTACCAGAAATTTAAAATTTTATGCCAAAAATATACATTTTTATGAGTATTTTGGGTAAAAAAATGGGAAAAGCCTAATTTGAGGAGGGATTTGAGATAGGAAAAATTGTAAGACCCCCTTCTCCTTCAATTCCATGCTTGTAATCTCCTTTTACTATATTCTTTTTCCTTTGTCCTTTGATTGATATTTGACTACTTTGATTCTAGACTTTCTCATAGCTTTCTAAGCTTCCTTCAACAATGACCAAGAATTCATCTAGTAGGGTTTCCACCACTTCATTGTGTTTGTAGATCACTAACTTTGTCGACAAAATCTAGTGAAAATTTGATTAAATAAGAACATAATGGTTTGTGCATTTCTTACTCCAATTGCCTTAGCTTCTACCCATTTCATCAAGTAATCATTGGCTACAATGATGTATTCAACATGTGAGCCTCTGGTTATGGGGTTCATAGCTCCAACAATGTCAATGCCCTATTTAGCAGAAGCTTTTCCTCCAATTATCATCTTCAAAAGTATGAAATCACACATGAATGGGCGTTTGGTGTGTTGGCAAGTTTCATATTATTATTCCTATGTAATGGAGCAATGTTCCTAAAAGAGATTCGATATGGTTAATATCAGTGGTGACTCCCAATTGTTGTAAGCATAATGAGTCAAATCCCCAATCTTGTACCACCTTGAGCTAGCACAATAAAAGGCCCTCCTAAGATCATTTCATAGTTTGCAGCCTTTTCAAATTGACACATGGCCAGTGTGTGCTCAAATTTGACTCCATATATGGTAAGAATGACACGTTCCAAGAAATTGAGTGTTTGTTTCAATGTTTTCCATATGCTAGATATAACTTCATCCTAGTAGGCCTTAGAGAAGGTTTTCCCCATCTCTCCAAAAGTTCATTAGTATCCACAACTAATCTAGCTCTTGAATCTAGAATGGTTGTGGTGGTGTGCCCATTATAAGATATTGGTAAACAAGTGTTGCCTTCATCTCTCTTGCAATGGTCTCTAATTTTGTCTATGGGAATTCTCTTGATGCATAAATTTGCCTTGGTTGAAGTAGGTTCTTGATTGTTAACTCCATATGGCTTCAAGTTGTGCTGGATTTTCCCATACATGTTGGAAAATTTGCAAGAGCTTATCTAATGTGATGGTGCATTTGAACTTCAATCTTCTTAGTTCTTGAACTATAATGGATAAGGTTCTGCTCCCATAGTTCTCTTTCTTCTTAAGGTAGGTTTCCTCTTGTATTTTATCTTAACATCATACTCCTCCATGTAGTTGGAAAGCAAATAAAGGCACATCATTTATTCATCTTGAATGTTCAAGTTCCGAGCATCATCATAGAAGGATCCATCTTGTGGAACCTCCTCACTACTTCCCACCACTATCTCACAAATAATTTGGCATGATACTCTTTCTTTTGTTTGCTCCCTTTAACTCTTTACTCAAGTTTATGAGGCTAAGTTTCATTCATGTCTATTATGGTCTCTTCTGGATCTATCTCTAATATTAGATCTTTATGTTTGTGGAGATCTTTTTCTAATCCATATGTGCCATGATGTCTTTAAGTTCCATCCTCTAGTTCAATTCTTATCACTGAGGTTCTAGAATTCTCGCATTGGATACTAGGATGGGAGCTCTATCTAGCATAGTTTGAGCCACTTCTACCACCTTCCTTCAGAGCTCTAATCTTTCTCTCTCTAGATATCCTTGTGGATAGCACATTATATGGTGCTCTAGGTTAGGTCCTTGGACCTTTAGCTAATCATGCCAAATATGCTTTTAAAAACATTTGTAGGTCTTTAGGCATGGGGAATGCTAGATTCAATCCTACATGTTGCTTTGTTTCTTTCCTAATTTTTTCATCATGATCCTCTCTCATTTGTGTGAGTACATGTGTGTATGTGTTGCTTGGTTTGGCTCTTCATTTTTTTATTTGTGTTTTTACCACCAAAGGATGAATTCTTCATCCTTCTTGTTTAGTGGACTCACTTCCTTGTTCTCATTTTGGACCCCAAGGTGTTCTGTCTCCCCTAATGATTGTGTTGGTCGGTAGTGATGTTTCATATTATGTGTTAAATGCTCCTATACTCTCTATGTTGATTTAAGTGGTTTTTTTTTATTGGATAGATTCTTGGGGAATCCCTAAAGATATGCTCCTTATCATAATTTGAGAAAAATCCTATCTCCACTCTACAATTGGAAATATAGTCAAGTGGATGTAGACATTCTCATATAAAATGATCTCCATTACACCAGTAACATGGCCTTCCTATTGATGGAGCTCTCGACTACCTAGCAAGTGGTCTAATAGTGATTTGCATCATGTTGGACTAATCTAACTCTCTTCCTCAATCACAATAAGCACCTTGACCATAACATGGTGCATCGTATGAGGCATAGTAGTCAATACTAGGCTTCTCATAGTAATAGCTTTTACCATTGGCATACTTGTAGGTAGTCTCATGCTATTTGGGTGACTACACAATGGATAATGGAACAATTTCTCTCTCTTTTTTTCTCCTCAAGATTTGCATATTTCACAAGTTTGTTTTGTGGTAGAAGGGTTTGCTACCCTAAAATTGGTTCTGGTACATTAAGATCTTGTGGCTCCATCTGTGGTCTTGGTGCCTGATAATATGGTCCTCTATTGAATTCTCTTGGTGGATCCCATGGCACATAATGATGTAACCTAGGTTGATACACAAGAGCTTGTTTGACATGTTGTTTGTTGTAGTGGAAGTCAAGGGTACCCATGATTAGTAAAGTTATGTTCATAATAGCAATATTGAGGTTTCCTTCTATCCACATGTTATGGTGGCTCTCTTTTCAAAGTATAGGCCTAAGTAAGGATGTCCCCGTCCCATTCGTAGCATCTATGAAGTGGTTACATGCATTGAGGAGGTCTTGAATATCCTTGAAGCTTGTCTGATATGTTGTACGTTGTAATGCAAGTCAAAAGTACCATGATTGGTAAACTCTTGTTCATAATAACAATGTTAAGGTTCCCTTCTATCTATAGGTGGTGGGGATGCTCTTCTAAAAGTACATAATAACAATATTAGTAGCATCTAAAAGTGGCTACAATTTTGAGGAGGTCCTTGATATGCTCGATTACCAGGCAATTGTTGAGCACCAATCTTCTTATCTACTATGTGTGCTAATTCTTGAATTCATGACATCCATGAGCCACTTGTGGATTAATAACCATTCTTATTTGCTCCTATAGGAGTTGATAATCTTTTGCAAGATTGTCTTCTAGATCGATGCACTTATTTAGGCAAGCATCTATAGTTTACAAGCTCATAACCTAGAACAAGGTTAGAAGTTCTCCACTTAACAACCTATTCATGAAGAGAGAGATCATCTTTCCTTGAGAAGGTCTCTTGCCATACAACAATCCATACATTATTTGAAACTCTGAGTAACAAGTCAAATAATCTCGGTACTTTCTTGCTTGAAGCCATGGATAAAAGAAGAGGCATCGTGACAAGCACCTTTCTTTGCAAACTCACTCATAAACTTAGATTAGAACTATGTCAAAGCTATTCCAATCAGAGTGAGCCCAAAGGCTTCATACTAAGTGAAGAAATCATTGACTTGCTTGGCACTAAGAAGTTGTTTGATCTTTATCATGTGATCATATGGATCTAAAGCGCCATCATAATGATTTTTCATACAACTGGCAATTTGTACTAAGTGAAGAAATCATTGACTTGCTTGGCACTAAGAAGTTGTTTGATCTTTACCATGTGATCATATGGATCTAAAGCGCCATCATAATGATTTTTCATACAACTGGCAATTTGTGAAGGCCAAAGTATTCTTTCATGTCCTGACACTATGGAAATGGAAAGACATCATTCTATCTAATTTGGTGGCTAAGAGATTATCTCCTTATCTAAGGTCAAAAGTATGGATTTGGATTTACTCCTCCTAAGTCTCCTCCACTTGAGAATTTTGGCATGATTATGTGAATGGGATTCATCCTTGTCTAGTGCATTTTCCCTTAGAAATCTCTATTGAAATACTTGCTTGTTATTGCTCCTTAAGAAGTCTTTTCTCCTATGTCTTGGGCAATGGAAAGACAAGCTCACCTATGTTGGGGATGTAAGGGTCATATGCCCTTCCCCCTATATTCATATATATACATAATATATAGAGCATTGCCTCAAGAGAGATTATTATGTGGGTTTCGAGGCTCCCACACATCTGTGAGAGTCTCTCCTCTCTTCCATCTTTCTCCAAATCCTCCTTGATCTTCTTGTTGTGCACACCAAAGCCCTTCATTGGTATCAGAGCATGTTGAAGGCTTGTGTGCAAGAAGCTTCAATGGAAGCTTAGGTCACAAGAGGTGAAAGTGCAGGTCGGCATCTCTCAATAGCAGTTCAATATTTCAGCCATAACTCGAGCTAGGAAGCTCGGATTGATATGTTTTAAAGTTTTGTGTGTAGCTAACAAAGAGTGTTACAACTTCACAAAAGGGTATAGAACCTAGCTCAGACTTTTAGACTTCTGAAAATGCAAAAAATGCAGACTGATGTAGAAGATAAATCTACAATCACTTGGACAGCAGGTCAATGTTTTGACTATAAATTGAGTTTTACAAATTGGAATGAGACGATTCAACTTGCTATGCATAGATTGAAATATCCTCTACAACTTTGTGGAAGAACACAGATCCAAATTTTGAGTGCAAGGTTGCCGAAATTGCAAAATACAGAGCAACAATGTTATAGGTGAAAGTGAAATTGACAACTGATGTTTGTTTTGTGCATATCTTGAGCTACGCACCTCCGATTAAGGTGTTCTTTATATCGTTACGTAGATAAGAAAAAGTTCTTGAAGTTTACTAAAGGTTAAAAGTTCAGATTCAGAGGTTATCACCTCTGAAACAGCAAAACACAGAGCAACATATTTTCACGATAAGAACCCTAGTTGCTTTTAGAGGTTCAATTTGCTTTGGAACTTCTTCGAGAGAGATTTGTTGGTGTGCAAAATCTTATTTTCAGAGCTTGAAGGCATTATCCATGTATGATCACTATGGTAGCTACTCCATACGAGAGTAGAGCATGATCTTGTCATGTGTTTGGCATGTGAGATGACATTATGGTATATCTTCCTCTTTGAGGTTTATGTCATCATGAGTTCGATCATGGATGTATAGTGGCATTGTGGTCTATATCTTGCTTATGCCACTTGGTTATGGATTTAATTGCTAGTTGCACATACATTTTATGAGAGTTGATTGTGGATCTTGGTTGGTACTTGTATCTTTTGTTTTCTTCATAGGTACTTGATCCAGATTGGAGCCTCAATTGCATACTTGTTTGTCACCTTGATTTGCTATTCTATTAGCAAATGTTCATTGATTTGATATTGTGGATGGTGATTCTCACATGGTTATTTTGGTTCTAGAGTCCATTTTATAGAGGAGATGCTTTCGAAATTTCCTCAGTTTTTATGCTAGAAAAGAGCTCTAGTGGATCTTGAAGCTTGTGCGATAGCTTTGGATCATTGCTTATCTTCATTCACTTGGACTTGCTCACAAGTTATTTGTGACAGATTGGACCATCTTGCAGGATTCATTCTTGAGTGGGAGGTGTATCACCATTGTATTAGCATGTATTGCTATCAATTTTCGGGCATGTGTATTTGCCATTATCTTTGATTAGATCAGTGAAAGGTGGTGATAGATTACTCGTTGTTCTTTCATTATTGGTTACCTTGTTTGATTGCTCAGTTTACAGAGGATACTCTGTTGAATTTTTCCTAGGATTCTTTCACATCTACTTTGTCAGTTTGGAGACTTGGTGAGCAGGCTTATGCTCATGGTTTTATGTGCATGCTAGATGCATGATTATGTGACAGGTGGTTCACATGTTTTCTTCTCCAGTGAGACATTTATGATGTGAGTTATGCATATGGATATGCAAGTGTGATCCTATTGGTGATAGAGTATTGTTTCTAGTCTCTTGTTACATTGCTAGTCTCTTGGAGTGCTCACATGGTGTCTTCTCGATTTGATGGGACCAACTTTCCGAGATGGAAAACTCAAATGTGGCATACATTGGTTCATGTAGGGTTATACATGTATGTGCATAGAGATGCACAAAGGCCTTGTGACATGCCTGACCATGTATGGATAGATGGATATGGATGCATTGGCTAGCTCCACTATCCGATTACAACTTGCGGATTCTATATATGAGTCTGTGATGTATGAGGAGATGAGTAGTGCATTATGGCAGAGACTACATGATATGTACACAAGTCCATTGACTCATGTGAGACATAGATCACATCGACAACTTCAATGTTGGCATTGTGGTCTTGAGGGCCATATTCGACGATGTTGCTTGAAGGTGATGTGACGACGACGTCAGAGATATGCATGTGATGCAGGTCAGGTAGTGGTTTCAGGAGAGTCTATGGCAGCTGATTATGCCAGTGATGGTGATATCACCTTCTCCTATGGATCATCTCAAGATTCCTCTTGTTCATTGGATAGCACACATATGGCTTGGTTGCTTGATGCATTAGCTGGTTTTCATATTACTCCACTTCGCGAGTGGTTTTACCGATTCTCAGGTGAGAGTCATGGATGTGTGAACTTTCTCGATGGATGACATATGACATTGAGGGTGCAGGAGATGTATGCCTTATGCTAACTAGACATGTATGCTATGTGCCTTCATTCCCTATGAGCTTGATTTCAATTAGCCAGTTACAAGAGAGCAGATGTTATGCATTCCTTGGTGAGCATCATTTTCAGTTGCAGTCGGGACAACTTATGCTTGTCAGAGGTGCTAGGATTGGGCACATGTATCCACTGCAGGTACTTCATGTGAGAGACAGTCTCGTCTCAGTGGGAGTTAAGCCTTATGTGTGATGTGAGACTCGTCATGTCTCATTTTGTCTAGCTACACATAGGCCTATTGACATTCATGATGCACGTGTATGGCATGATTTAGATGCTCAGATGGATGTACATGTAGAGCATGTTCTGGATGCTCATGATGCTTATGTAGAGCATGATTGTTTTGATCATATGGATGTTCTTGTGGAGCACACTTTGGATGATCATTTGGATGCTTTAGAGCATGATGTGGATGCTCATGTAGAGTATGGTGTGGATGCTCATGTAGAGCATTGTGATGATACTCGGTTAGAGTTTGGTCAGCAGTTTGATCTTGGTGTTGATGTTGTGCAGTTAGCTCATGTGGAGCATGATGATACACTTGGTGTGGTAGAGCATGATAGCGCTTATGATACATAGTGTATGCCAGAGCATACTAGCTCTCAGGATGCACAGCTAGACACATCCTTTGTTGAGAGGATGACTGCTTTAGATGTTGATGAGTCAACGATCATGCAGTCATTCTTGGATTCGTTCATGCCAATGTTGACACAGATATATCAAGACATGTTGGTCTTGATGATGGTGCTTTGGATGCCTTGGATATAGGCATGGCTGACATGCTTAGGTTAGCCAAGATAGCACAGGTTTTGTCAGCATTCGGGAGTCTGATGTACAAGTTGTTATGCTCGAGACTAGACATTGCAGTTGCTATTGGAGCATTTGCACTTGGAGTTGTCAGTCGTTTGATGATTGACACAGGCATAGCACAAGTGGGAGCTTTGCAAGAACTTCATCAATTCTTGCATCAGTAAGATGTGAGCTCGACTCTTGTCAATATGAGTCTAGAGTAGTTTCAGGTGCATGGATACACCTTGTTCGAGGCAGTTGGTGTAGGATGATTAGTATGGGTTGAGATCCGGACTCTTCCTGTACACTAATGTATAGTCCTACATCTTTCTTTGTATGTGTTTCCACTTATGGTCACATTGACCCGTAAGTGGGAGATTGTTGGGGATGTAAGGGTCATGTGACCTTACCCCCTATATTCATATATATACATCATATATAGAGCATTGCCTCAAGAGAGATTATTATGTGGGTTTCGAGGCTCCCACACATTTGTGCATGTCTATCCTCTCTTCCCTCTTTCTCCATATCCTCCTTGCTCCTCTTTTTCTGCACACCAAAGCCCTTCAACCTAGGTAAGTGTACTTAGCCTTGTTTGCCTCTCCCACTTGCCAATACTCTTTTTTACTCTTATCTATATATGTGACAAAGATCTCATTGTCAAGATCTTTCATCTCAGCAAAGTAGGACTTTTCTTATCATGAGAGCGAGAAGTCTAAAAGGTCATGTTTTATTCAATGATGAGGTAGAACTCCATAAGCTTGGAATCTTCACGTAGCAATCGGCAACTCCAAATGCTCCAATCCAATGGATACGAAACTTCATAAATGTAGATCATACCTCAAAGACTCCCTCCACAAATTTTCATGCAATTTTAATCCTTCTGGAACATAGAGGAAGCTTGGGAAATCTCACTCTCTTTCCTCTCTACTATTACTCCTCTCTCTAATATTACTCATCTCTTGTGAAATTCTCACAAATGAGACAAGGTTTTCACCTTGGGAATGTATATATAAGTACAAAAACCTGAAATGGTGTGTTGGGAAGCACATGCAGCTCCGCAAAGCCTCTCTAATGCTACCATACTCTTCCAAAAGCTCTCTTTGCTTCTCTACAAACACTTGAAACAAAAAATTAAACTAAAACAAACATTTTAATGAAGAAATTGATTAGATGCTCCCTTACAATGGATTTTTCTCATAATTAAAGCTTGTTCGTCGCCTTCCATGCATCCTTTACCTCTCTGCAAGCTTCAATTAGATTACTTTCCAACAAGAAAGGTTTGGCTCCCCAACAACGATGCCAAAGTGTTTGTCATAGACTTGGAAATCCCAAGAAAAGAGTGCAACTGCTAGCTTCAACCAAGCTGCAAGGAAAATACTTGCTTGTCAAACCAAGTACCTATCTAGTTGAGGGAGTGGAGACTAAGAAAAGAAGCCTAGGTGTTTCGAGAGAGAAGAGAAATAGAAAAAATTCGAGCCAAACAGATTATTGTGTTTTATTTGCAAATATCTTCTGATTCATGGGAGATCACGTCTGCCCTTGTCTTAAAGCTCGAAGAGAACTATACACTGCAAGCAAAATCACAAGCATCTCTCTATCGAAAAAAGCAAACTAGTTAACTTTGAAAAATGTGCATATCTCATTTTGGAGCTCCTTGCACACATTCGATTCTCCTAATGCTTTGCAAAGAAGCCTCTATACCTATACATACTTTGGGGTAACTCAATTCTCACTCTCAATATCACATGCTACAAAAAATAGGATTTGGAAGAAAAACGAATATGACATCACTTGTCAACTTTATCCTCTTTGGTATTGTCTTTCCACTTCTTCCATTTCCGAGAGTTCTTCGAGTTCTTTGGCTTGGCCTTTTTTGTAGGAAATTTGTGACAACATGTGAGCACCAAACCTAAGAGCACACATTAATAGGAGTCACTAAAGCTAAAAAACATGAGGACATAATCCATAATTGTTAGAATTCATCAATTTTTTATGCATGTCAAAAAAGGATAGTGGAACTGAGTGCATCCTAGATACGGGATAGAGGAAACATTGTTATGTTCTACTTTTGCTTGTCATTGTCTAGGGAAACTCTCTAATTGTACCATCCACATTCCGTTATTCTTTTCCAAGATTTATCAAGCCAAATTATCTAAGTACATGAAATTGACCCATGCTTAGTGGTTGGGGGAACACCAAAAAGAGATTCTATTTTTGGACTCTTCAACATAAGGCATGTTGTCCATAGTCTTCAAAGTGTTTCTCAAATAAAATCACAACTGAAAAGTCTAATCATGTAGATAAAAAATATCACAATGTTTTTTCTTTAGAGATGAAATTTCAGTTATGAAAATAAAAATCAGAAACAATCTACAAATCGGTTTCAAGAAGCATTAAGTTAGGAACCATAATTCTAGCTGTGCCACTATCACTTACATTTAAAGAAGCAAACCTAGCTCTTTTCATCTCACCCACATTTCACTCCATATTTTCTCTAATACAAAGGTAGATACTCCACATTCCAAAGAGTACAACCATACGTGAAAAGGAAAATTCATATGCAAAAGAACCATAGGTGTCTAATACAGAGATAAAGACTCTTCCTTCCAAAGAGTAGAGCCGTACGTTACGTTTGCGCACCTTGAATCATACTAGCAGGCTTAAATGATTCAATGGTGATTCCAGCGATCATCTTTCTTTGGCATGCATTCTACTCTAACAGAAAGGTTGACAGATCAATCTTGCTAAGTTACAATAGTTGACAAAGATACATGGGATTCGCTGTCTCAAACATTTGTAGCAACAAGGACTAAGTGGTCAAGGTAGATGAAACAACACAAGTAGTCAACGCTATTGCATAACAAGTGGCCAAACATGTAACGCAATAGAGGGAAGTTGCCAAGGCTTCTAAGAACTAGACACTGTGCTAAGAATTTTGTACTGAGAACTCTGCAATGCACATTGTTTTTATATTAATTTCAGTTCTTAATTCAAACACATACAATTATCACATTGATCATTATTCATCTTCTGAGCTCGGAGATAATTCTTTCTCATCACCACAATGATTCTACCTTCAAAGCAAAAGTGTACTTGCGACCTTGAGAAGGGTGTCAATAGAGATCGGTAATAGCACATTGTCGCTTTTTCATTTTTATATGTAATGATGAAATGCAGATAGATGTGGTCCACTTCATGAATTTCTTGGGAACCTAGATACATAATGGGAATAACTTAAGGATTCTATGAACTTTCTCTCCTCCAATTGATCACTGAGAACAGCAATCTTTGGTTGGAAGTGTTAGAATTTATCAAAAAGTAACCATTCTCATATGCACGTTGAACAAAAATAGAGGGACCATGTGAACCCTAGGCCAATGTTTATTGCTTGTGGATACTTAAGGTTCTTGAATAATGGTATGAAGAGTGATGCATAATGCAGCAAGAAATCACTAGAGCATCTTATAAGAATGGGAGGTGAGCATACACAACCTTTATTTTTCTTTCTAACCATAGCATTTCAAGATAATAGGTTTCAAAATATGAAATTCAACAAAAGACAGAGAAAATTAATCTAAGAAAGAATGCATGGTGACAACATTGAGCATGCCGCAAATTGAATGAATGCTGGATGGAAAATTTCATTTTGTGCTTCATGGAAGAGAACTTTTAAAAAGAAGGGATAGAGAAAAGATATCTAAAAGCAAAGCATACAGTCATCTCATACAGATTAAGTGCTTTGCAAAACCCGAAAAGAGAAAGGATATGCCATTCAATTGTAATATTTTTTTATGATGTCACATGATCCTTTAAATGGCTTTCCAGAACATGTCCACCATGATGAAAGCCTGTCACAAGGAGGCTAAAACTATGAGAGTAAATGAGAACAACTTACGCAGTTGGTGTGCTAAACAATAAAAAAAAAAAACCTCACAGATCATCATCATCATCATCATCATCATCATCATCAAACAAGGAAGCCATCCTCAGAGCCAAATTCGCTGCCATCTCTCTCCTTTGAGAGTCTGGCATCAATCGCCCATTTTTACGCATTTGAGACATTTCAACCATTAGCTGCTCAAAGTTTCTAGCCTCAGCTTGGTGACTTCTACCATTCCCATGGGCCATTGGAGTGTCTTCGTCACTGGAAACCCCATAACTCTCAGCTACTCCACTTGAACCATCAAAGTTTGACGAGGGTAATGAATGTTGTTGCTCTCGATGCACTTCATTTGTTGTTGTTGGACTGATTACAGATTCAGTTGTATCTGACATAGAAGTTGCCCCATTGTCTGATGATGGATCTTCTTGGCTGAAAGATTCTACCACATCTTGTGCTGACTGCGTGCTACTTGGAGCCCCTGCTGATGCATTTACCTCTTCAGTTGACAAAAGTCCTGGCTGCCAATTGGATGAGGTAGCTGCAGATGCATCACCTTCTTTGGCTGGGAAAGGAGCACTTCCATAGAAGGTCCATGGCCCTTCATCACCACCCCATGGCTCTCCTGAGCCATTTGAAAGGCGTTCATAATCTATTGAGATTTCTGATTCATCTGTATCACTGCTGCCTGCAGTGACAGAACAAATTTCTCTTATTTCCAGCAGCAGATACAGACATTTTAATATCAATAAATAAAACAGAACCTTCACCCTCAAGCATGACTGTGTTGATAGCAGCCTCATTCTGAGATTTCAAATTCAGCCCTGGCCACATATGTGCTGATAGTGCACCTAGAACTCGATTCAAGCCCTGAGAGTCTCCTTCAATCGATATACCTGTCAATGCCTTAAGACCCTAGACTCAGGATCAAAGGGAACTTGCAAACACTTCTTCAATATAGAACAAAAGGTACAAATCCTAGGCTTGTTATATACCTACATCGGTCAAACAAATGGTCTAAAGCACATGCCTCCAGGTACTCAATCCCGTGCTCAGAGCACCAATCCATACAGATACCTCTTAGCTGGTCTGCAGAATTTTCTTTGTCACTAAGAAGCCCACTACCATCAGTTTCCTGTATGCCAAAGTCCCAGAATTCTGGGTGTGGCTCACTGGAGGATTCTCCCTTCTTTTGCAACCTTCTGCGATACTCTCTATGGGCAAAGTGATCAGGTAAGCGATCTGCCTTGTTTCCAACACATAGCAGAATCTCCAAGTGCTGCCGATCTATTGCAGTGACCCATTCTTGAATTGTATCAAAAGTTGAAAACTGGGCAAAAAATTTTCAGCTTATCTCATGTTTGAAATTGTATCAGTTAGAATCTAGGACCATGAAAAGGACTCAGCCAGACATGAAATACCATTTCATAATTATGCATAAATTGATAAAGCAAAAGGCATTGCCAGTTAGAAGCTCAAGTCACTCAGCATGTTAATGCAATAATATCATAGTAATGTGATATACTGATAATCAACACCCACAAAACAAGTCAAAACGTCAACAAATTTCTGAAAGGTTTTACTTGAACCAACATAGTTTCAGCTCCATGAGAACTGCATACAAAATTACCCACCTTGTTTTTTTAGTGCCTTTTATCTGAACATACATGCATACACATATACATACCTGTATGAATATGGGTAAGACACAATTTCAACCAGAAAGTTAAGCACACTGCTCCTTCATGTTTAGTATTGACCAGATACTACAACATCCCCTCTTAACACCGTCAGGGCTTATTCAAATCTCTATTGTTTTAAGTATATACTATAATTCTGTCTACTTGGCAAACCTCAATGTTAATATTATTTTCAGGTCCATAACCATACCTGAAGTTTAACACTATACTAAAGGGGGGAAATCTTCAACCCAAAATAGTAAGGACAAAGAGCAACTTTCTTGCTTCTTTGCCAGGAGGAAGGAAAAAAGTGTTCAATCTATTAAGAAAAGCATTGCAGGTAGCCTCCAAGATAAACAATAAATTGACCTTTTCCAACTTACATTGCTCAGGTCAAATATCAAAACAAGGGCTTGACACTGGTTAGACGAAACATAAGCTTTTGCATTCTCCCTTGTTTCGGCGTCCACAAGTGATGCGGTTGAAATACATACATCAGCAGTATAGTATTTCGTCTCGAGCATCCAGCTGTTTCCCAGAAAAATGTGGAAAATCATACAAGATAAAGCAAACTGACCTTAAATTATGAACATTTAGCATAACAATTAGAAAAAAGAACTTTGAAGACTAAGGAAGAGGGTAAAAAGACATACCCATGACTATGAATTCCTGAAGAAGAAAATGGTGATCCTTTGACTTTACCCATTGCCAGCAAACCTGTTGCTTGAACAGAAGTTAAGCTATCAGACTTAAAAAACTCGAAGCTGAAAGCCTTTGCAAGATTTTTCATGGCATATTCTCTATATTACACTATGTGAACTCCTTGAAATGAATATCTAGTGATATATATCCATGCAGTCAACCTTAAGCTTGACATATCATAAAATCTCTAGAAGAATTCACGTGAAACACAAACATCCTAGTACAAACACATAAAATCATAAAATAAGAAGATGTGCTCTTACAATTACAAAAGACTAACAAGAGATAAATAGAGAGTGATAAAAAATGAATGAAGAAGGAAATCAACAAAATAACTCGATTATTTTTCTCCTTCCTGAGGAAATGAGGCATGAACATTCAGAACAAAAAAGGCACAATCTACACTCTAAAAGTGAATGCTTTTATCACCAATTTCTTTCTAGAGGACCCATCTATATATGCTCATAATGTACTACAACAAGCCCAAGCACCCAGAAATTTAAGAAAAACTATGCATGCAAAAGTGACCAGGCTATTCCTTTCAAAGCCCATGTATCATTAAGATGACAAAAGTGACCAAGCTATTCCTTTAAAAGTCCATCCATTACATAACAACAAGCTCGACATGAGCTTCCAATCTCATGACTAGAGAACTTCATATCTCCGTTAACTTAGTGGCATTTCAGTTATTATGCAAGTTAGCATTAGACATAATGCAAAATAAGACAATCACATCATCAGAATAGATTGGGATTTTATTGTCATCATCATTAAGGTCAAAGATCCAAAAGCAAGTTGAAAAGCAATTTTTAAATCAATGGTCCAGATTTGAAGTACATAAGAGCTATTGATCTAAGGGCTCACATTAATTGCACATATTTTAAGTCCTGCCACATCACCATTCAATGCCACATCAGCAATGGCATAAATTTTCCTTTCTTTAAAGCTGATTTCAGCTTTTTTGGTCAGCTTTTTTGCCAAGGCAGATTGTCTATTTAAAGACATGACTTAAAGCACATATTAATGCACTTGTCCTCATGCTCTTGGAGGTGCTCACTTTTGCTTGGAGGTTGGAGGTGGAGAAAGAGATTTCCCTTGGAGATGATGGAGGGGCTCGAGCAATGTATGCTCATACACTTGGGAGGTCTCTCATACTTTTGTGCGAAATTGCTTTGGAGATCTTGCCCCTCACCTCTCCATGCCTTACCACTTACCCTTCACATGCTCTCTTTGGTATTGATGGGTTGTAAGTATTTCTTGTGTCACCTTGTCGTTTGATTCGGAGCATATCATTACCTCCTATTAATAATCGGAGCATATGATTTTTGGCTATACTTTGTGTTCTCTTGAGTTTATGCATCTATGTTCTTTCATGTGTGCTATTATTTCTATACTTGCGCTAACAATTTGGTATCAAAGCTAGTTTGTCTAGTTCTTGTAGGTCCAATAAAACTTGCAAGGAATTGAGCACTTGGCTGGTCATCTCTATTTGATTGTGATCAATTCAGTTTAACTTTCAGCTTCTTGCTATATTTTGAGCTGTCCATCCCCTTTTTTCCCCTCTCTCCTCCAATTCCCTTTACATTATTTGACTTGTGTCTTCAAGGCTAGACAACTCTGTGTCAACCCTAATCAAACCTGGTCAACTCTGTTCAGCAAAGTCAAACCTACAAAAACAGAGTCAACTCAATCAAAGAAAGGTCTTGTTTCAAGGACAAAGGTATAAAATCTGATTTTCATTCAATTTTTTTTACAGATTTCATAATTTAAAGTTCTTGTACTTGCTCTTGATTGCAAATTAGTGCACATCAGTTAAGGTTTTACACACTTAGTTTTGCTCTTGTTAATGATAGATTTACTCCCCTTAGAACTAGTTCATATTAGCATTTATTTCTATTTGCACTAAGTACTATGGTACTGGACGCGCATCTAGAGAATTCTTGAGTGACATACTTACCTGGCAAGTAATGCTCCTTGGCTCTTTGGGTCTCTTGTGTGCATACATTGGAATGAAAAACCCTTATTTTGATTCTTGAAGAGTAATCTACTTTGACTTGCTTCTAATTTTGTAAGTATTGAGGTTACTTAAGTGTAAAATTGACCTAGCTCGTAGGACTTCTAAGTTCTTATCAAGTACGTTATGTACAAACCTTATCTTGTTTTAGCTTTAGAATTCTAGTCTATCCTTTTAAGTTACTCCAATTAAGATCAAAGATAGAGACCGATCTAGTGTATTAGGGATATTGTCTCCTAATTGTTGGAGTTTGAGGTCTGCACAAGCACACGAAGATGCAGCTTGGAGCACTACACACAATACTCAATGTATTACCACTAGAATGTACAAAGATAAGTCACCCGTTAAGGCAATAGGCATATATACAAGCCGGGGGGGGGACCTCCTAAAGAGGGAAAAAAGTGCCCCGGCGGTCCTCGTGTGTTCACACACATCATTACCTAAATATAACAACAAATCCCCCTTGGGAGTGATGCGGTGAACAAGGAGCTTGCACTCATTTATAAGGAAGTGCCAAGCTATGTGGAATCAATCCACAAAAGGAAGTAAGCCCAAAGCTTTGCGGAAAACTTCAAACTTGTCCCTAGGCAGAGCCTTCGTGAAAAGGTTTGCAATGTTCTCCTGCGTGTTCACATATGCCAAGCTGATCTCTCCAAGAGAGAACCTCTCCCTGACATAATGATAATGCACCTCAATGTGCTTAGTGTGAGCATGGAACTTCCAATGCGCTCTAACTCTCACTGAAGATGGTGGTTGCAGAAGACTGACCAACACCCAAATCAACCATAATGCGTCTAAGCCAGACACACTCAAGAGTCGCTATGAAAGCTTCCCTATACTCAACCTCACAACTAGAAGTGGCCACAGTAGGCTTCTTCTTGCTCAACCAAGATATACATGAGCTACCAAGCATGAAGCAAAAGCCACTAGTGGACACACGAGTGTCATAGCAACCAGCCCCGTCAGAGTCAGAAAAAGCATGTAAATCTCGCGGTAGTGATCCCCCCTTGGGTTAAAACAATCCAAGTAGCCGGGTATCACTCAAGTAGCAAAAGATGCCCTTAATCGCCTACCAATGCTTGACACCTGGGCAATGCATAAACATGCTCATCTGTGAGACAACAAACTTAAACATGCTCATCTGTGCATAAAGTTGATGGTGGAATTGCTTTGTTTGACACAAAGCAATTCCACCATCAACTTGCATAAACTGAATGCCCAAATAATAATGCAAATGCCTCAAATCAGACATCTCAAATGAAGCATGCAAATCAGCCTTAAAATCAGCAATATGTTTGTCACGAGGACCAGTGAGCAACATGTCATCAACATACACAACAATGATCAAAAGCACATCATTAGCACGCTTAACATATAAGGTGCTTTAAGTTGGACTGTTCTCAAAACCATGTGCAATCAAATAGACATGTATCTTTTCATACCAAGCACGTGGTGCTTGCTTTAAACCATATAATGCCTTCTTCAACCTGCACACTTGGTTTTCGTGCCCATTCTGCACAAAGCCACGGGGCTGAAAAACATACACTCTTCATGCAAGTCACCATTCAAAAATGAAGTTTTAATGTCCAACTGATGTACATTCCAACCATGATGAGTTGTTAATGCACAGATGCTACGAACAGTAGTGATTCGGCATGCAGGTGCAAAGGTCTCATAAAAATCAATGCCTCTTTCCTACGCATAACCCTTTGCAATAAGCCTAGCCTTATACCTGTCAACTGTTCCATCAGGCTTACACTTCACGTTGTATACCCACTTAGTGTCAATGGCCTTCTTGCCAGAAGGCAAGTCACATAAAGACCAAGTACCATTCTTCATTATAGCATCATATTCAGATTGCATAGGCTATAGCATCCATCCAATTTTCAAGATTTTGTGCTTCATCAAACGAAACAAGCTCATTCTCATCACAAAGACTAGAGGCAGCCATAGCATAGCAATCTAATGCAAAAGAGCCACTATGAGAGCCTGAACGAACACGATATGACAGAGGTGCATCTAATTTGTAATTTTGTTGTCACGCAAAGTCTGCACCAACCATTTGGGCATAGTTTTTGCCTAGTCAATATGAGCTCTCTCATCAACAAGTGCATCATGTAAATCAGCTTCAAAAATGGAATGATCTGCATCACAGGAAACCTGTAAAGGCTGAGAAGTTGCCTCATTAGGACCAGCACTAGACTGTCCACCTGTAAAAAGAGGAAGCAAAGTATCATACATGTCTTTGGAGCTAACAGATGTCTCCTCCGTACATGAAAGTAAGGGCTGAATAACATCTTCCACAAAAACAACATTTCAGCTAACCAAAATGTGTTTAGTCTGTGGATGATACAGATGATAGCCTTTGCTTTTAGAACTGTACCCAACAAAAATACATTTTATTGCTATATCATCCAATTTTTTGCGTTGTTGTTAAGGCACTAATGCATATGCCAAACAACCAAAAACACGAAGATGAGCAACAAATGGCTTGCGACCATGCCAAGCCTCATATGGAGTGATAGACTGCAGTGCTTTAGTCGGACACCTGTTAAGTACATATGTTGCACACATGACAGCCTCAAGCTAGAAACTATGTGGTAAAGCCTGACTCCTGAACCATACACCTCGCCATCTCCACGAGTGACATGTTCTTCCGTTCAGCAAATCCATTCTATTGAGGTGTATATGGCACTGTACATCGATGTTTTATCCCACGTTCCGCGAGAAATGCATTAAAGTCAGAAGACATATATTCCCCCCCTCGATCAGAATGGAGGGTGCCCATTTTATATGCTAACAGATTTTCAACCAAAACCAGAAACCGTTTGAAGCACATAAGCACTTCGGACTTTGCTTTCAATGGATATACCCATGCATGCCTAGAAAAACCATCAATGAAAGTCACGACGTAAAGATAGTTTCCAAAAGAAGGTGTCTGCGTAGGACCACAGACATCACTATGTACACGTTTCAATTTCTGAGTAGCTCGAACTGAACCATCTTTTGGGGGATGAAAGCTGCATTTTGCCCAAATTACAACCTTCACAAACATTTTTACCGGGTGCCTCAAGTTTAGGCAAAGAGGACACCATTTCAGATTTTTGTAGACGTAGCAAACTAGCAAAATTCAGATGACCAAAGCGAGCATGCCAAAGCTTTGCATCTGACATAGCTTAAGAATCATGTACTGCACATGCTGAATCATTCGCAAATCTTTGATAGTCTATGAGCTTATAGAGCCCACGACATAAAATGTCAAAAGCAATAATGACATCCTCCATTTGACAGAACATGATCTGTACATATGTCATCAACAAGTTCCACAACCAAGCCAATCTTGGCTAAAATTGAAACTGATAACAGATTCTTCTTGATCCCTGGCACAAATAAAGCATTTGACAATGTAAAAGGACTACCATCAATAGTAGTCAGGATGATCTTACTAACTCCCATGACAGGATAAGTGGTTGTTGGCGCATGTGACAGTATTCCCTATAGGGGCAACCTCGAGTGAAGTGAAGAAACTGTGCTGTGAGGTAATATGTTTGGTTTCCCCACTATCAAAGTACCAAACATCTGAGTCTAATGAAGACATACACTCTTCAGAAGAGGATGGGTCAAAATTGCAAACAGTAGTAAATGCCCATTCTTCATTCTGCACTAGATTGGAAGACTCTGTTTTCGGTGTAGAGGTCTCTATAACAATCATTCCAACCTTTTTTTTCTTTGCCTCTTGTGTAGCCAATTTTGGATAATTCTTTATGACATGATCATTTGCTTTACAGTACTCGCAAAACAATTTCTGCTTTCTTCTCTTCTCTGTCTTCCTTCTTCGAAGCTTCAAAATTAGCAGATTTGTGCTTACTAGTAGAAGAGCTCTATTTACCTTTGCCCTTCTAACTAGCCAAGAACGCTTGATCTGCACCATGCATAATGGACCTGTTCTTCCTAGATTTGTCTTCCTGCAACAAAACAAAGACTAATTCCTCAAATGTTAAAGGCATTTGGATTGCCTTTCATCATCAAACGAAGAGTAGAAGCAAAACTCTCGTATAAATCGAGAAGACCATTCAGAACAGTTTGCACAAGTGAACTAACGAGAAAAACTCGTCAGCAAAAATTAATTGTTCCTTCAAATCTTTGATCTTTGTTAGAAAACTGTCCATGGAATTCCTTCATTCATATGCTCACTCTGCAACTCTTTTCGGAGGTAAGCAACACGAGCCTCATTCCTAGCATGGTACAATGTGGTAAGTGTATCCCAAGCATCCTTAGTTGTTCTGCAAGAGCAAATGTGAGGAATAATGGCACATTTGACCGTCAAGGCTATCAATGCATATGCCTGAGCATCTCTGTCATCCCAACGCATTTGCTTTGCAGTAGGTGCAGCAAAAACTGAAGCACGAACAGGAACATGAAGAATATTGTCATCTTCAACGCCGTCTACATCAGCTTCAGTACATGTATTTACAGGTGTAATAGGATGTTTTTCAACACCATGCATAATATTCCACAATCCTTTTGTGACCAATACATGACGCATCATATAAGCCCACAATGGATAATTCGTACCATCCAATTTATCCTCAACAGCCAACATACGAAATACATCACTGCTTTCAGCCATGGCCACTGACTAAAATACCCTGATGGAGAAAAATAATTATATCTGAAAAAGTTGAACAGAAAAATAATTGTATCCGAAATAATACAACTACCCTGACGAGCTCTGCTTAAAGTAACGAACCGAAACCTATATATATCTTTGGCACAAAAAGACGAAATAATATGCACAAGCATTGCGATAGTGCGTTCGGAGGCTGAACGAGCTCAGAACGCGATTTTGGCCTGAGTATGCTCACCAAATTTCGTGCGATCCTGAGACACCATGACCAAAGAGGTATTGACGATGCCTTAGATGAAGCGGCGACATTCTCTAATACCAATTGTTGTAGTTCGAGGTATGCAGAAGCATGCGAACAACACAAGGAGGAAGAAGAAGCTTGGAGCACAACACATAATAGTGAATGTATTACCTCTAGAATGTACAAAGATAAGTTATCTGTTAGGGCAATAGGCATATATACAAGTCGGGGAAAAAAACCCTCCTAAAGAGGGAAAAAAGTGCCCCGACTGTCCTAGTGTGTTCACACACATCACTACCTAAATATATCAACACTAATAGGGTAGCTCCAACTATGCTCAAGAATCTTTTGATCGCAAGAGACTTGTGTTGGAAAACAATGTCAAAATAGTCAAATTAGTGAAATTTCCAACCAACCCTAATTTAGCACTTAGTCAACTTTAGTGCAAAGACGATAAAAAAAAATTATTGGAGAATCTTGAAGTCCTGAATGAGAGCTTTCTATTCATATATAACATCATGTCATCTAAGACTTTAAACCCTTTGAAAAAAGTAACCCTGATTTCGAGCCATAATTTGGTTTTCACTTTATTTTAAGCCAATGGCTGGTATTTAATTGCCAAAAGGCACATGATCTTGTGGCTCGGATCAAGATGACCAAGAATAGGTGCCTTTTCACGCATCCCAAACTCAATGCACAAGCAGACTAACCAAATGGCTTCTTTAGAAGCCTCTGTAGCTGAAATATATTTAGTCTCTGTAGTAGATAGTGCAACTATCCTCTAAAGTCTAAAGCACCATGAAATAGCTCCACCTACAAAGGTGTACACATAGCCACTTGTGGACTTGTGTGTGTCAACATCACCTTCCATATCTGAATCACAGAATCCTTTTAACTTCAATGGACACTTTCCATAACATAGGCATTTACCTTTGGTCCCTTTCAAATATCTAAAGATAGATTTGATTGTTTGACCCACTTGTTCGTGATCAAGAAGCCATAGGAGAAGAGAATACTACACAGAGAGAAGAAAAAAGAGAAGGATGAAGAGAGGGTTTAGAAGATAGAGATCAGCCCTTGAATAAAGATAACTCAAGCCTTCACACAAACAAGATGCATGCAATGAAGGCTCTAAGTGAGCTTGTAACTTGAAGAGTTGAAATGGGCAGTTATTTATGCTTGTGTATGGAGCCAAACAACACTCTAAAACTCCCAAAAAAAGGCGCAAAAACTTAAGTTCGAAAATCGAAACCGATTTTTGAATTCAAAGTCAACCCTTCAAAAGATCCCCCATCAGCCATCCGTCCCCAAACTCGTCTGTCACCGTCCCCCATCCTTGGAATGCGTTACCAAGATGGATGCATGTTACAAGGCTTAGCTCAAGGACTTCACCGGTCCCTGATTAGCATCACACCTCCATCATGGTAGGGGACAACGTCCCACCATCCTTAGGACTCGAGGATGCATCCCTATGTTACTTTGATTTGCACCTACTTCAAGAATGACCATAGTCAAGATTGTTCTTTCTCTTGTTGCACTCTTTGGTTGAAAAACATACGAGCTAGATATCAAAACTTCTTTTCTTAATGGTGATCATGAAGATGTTTAAATACGATGACTAGAAGGTTTTGAAGAACCAAGTGAAGAATATTTAGTATGCAAGCTTATCAAAGCTTATCAAAGCTCGATATGAAAAGATTCATCTATATCGTTTGTCTATTGGTTTTAAAAACTCGGGCAAAGCTCCTATCTTCTATGTTAAATCGGAGATAGATATTTTGATCATAATCATTATTTATGTTGATGATATTGTTATGACAAATCCCAAGGACTCAAATCTATAGTTTTTTTTGTCACAAGAAAACATTTGATGTTAATGAACTTGGTGTTTTACATTATTATCTAGGCATTGAATTCATATTCAGGAATGATTGTACCTATATGACAAAGCAAAAGTACATTGAGGAGCTTCAAGAAAGCTTGAAATGCCAGATTCTAAACTGATGCAAATACATATGGATGTTGATGGAAATGCAACCTTCCACAAGAGGGATTGCACATATTCTCAGTTTTGGTCAATTTCAAACAAAGTCAACCATGGTCAAATCAAGGTCAAAATTTTGATTAAATTTTATAAGCTTGAAAGTGCTACTTAAGAGCTATCTTTAGCCATCATATCTTTTTCATTGTAGGGATCTGTTATTCGTCATCTTACACCTTGCTTAACATCTAAAGAAGCTTTGGATAGGTTAAAGAGTCTAATTTTTTCTTCGTACATTGCAAGAAAACAATATTTGAAACATCAATTACACAACTTAAGAATGGAATAAAGTGGTTCTGTTCAAGAACATCTAAATAGAATTCAAAATTTAGAAGGTTAATTAGCTGAAATTAATGTTTTTATAGAGGATGATGAGCTTGTTGTTGGAAGTGAGAAAGGCCCATACAAGTCCAGAGGATCTTCCAAACATTAGAATCCATTGTACACACAACTTTAACCAAAAAATATAGATATCAAAAGCCAAGTTTGTACATCAATGTCACAATGGTTCAAGCATGTTTATTGACAAAATATGATTCTCTACAGCTTCTTGGAAAATGGCAAACAATCCAAAGGAGGAGAAGTCTACTATCTAAGGCTATAACAAACCATCATTCATTCACAAGAAAGGAGAATCAGTCCTATTACTTTCAATAATGTAGCTATCTTGTGGATAAAGACTAAAAGAATCTTATGGAAACATAGTAACTACTAACGCGCTGCCGAAGAGATCTGTCTCCCTATCTTGATGAAAAATTCTGCTAGAAAACAAAAACCTTCATTACTCTTAAAATTCACATCCTTTGGTTTTGTAAATAATGATCTAATATAGGATGTTAAAAAGTTAAAACTGAGAAACTCAATGTGAATTAAGTTGAGAGCAAAGTAGTTTATAAAAGACCCTCCAAGTAGAAACTTGTTAACTTCATCTTGATAAAAATAAACAACATGAAAATCCCCCTTATGATTGTGTGAACCCATAACAATGTGTGAAAACACTGCATATGAAATCCATCTTTTACCCATGTATTTCCATGTGAACCTTAATCTACATAGTGTGAACCAATTTTATGAAGCAAAAGAATTAAAACACTAAAAAAGTAAAACATTAAAAACAAAACAAAAGAAAATCAAAACGTGAAGCAAACAAAACATACGCGATGAAATCAATAAAAACTAAAAGCACTATCGCTAATTGAAGTTTCTATGCATGATTTGTGCTTTTAGAACTATTGATCGCCTTGCTTTTGGGATTTTATCGTAGTTTTTTAGAAAGCTTTCGTTTGAGGCTTGAGAAGCTATATAAAGAGAAGGCTTTGGCTCATTATGAGGCATCGAAGATCACTTCTAAGGATCTCAAGGGAGAACACATCGTTGGAGGATTTTGAAGATTTGCATTGAAGTTGAAGAGGAGATTGAGGGATGATCTTTTGAGGAATGGACACCTATGCTATCTAGTTGGAGGAGATTATCATTGATGAATTGAAGGACAAGAGATGAAGCACATGATGAAGAATTGAAGGACATAATGTCAACACACATGCTTGTGGATTGAAGAACATTATGATGAATCGGTAACATGTATTTTTTTCCATTATTTCAATTAGAATTGTATGAACACTTATTATGAATCAATTTCTCTTCTTTCCAATGTTCCCTTACCTCTTCTTTTTCAATTCAATCTACACTTATTTCCATATCTCACTTAACTTTTTTATTCTCTTTCATGATGATGAAGTGTGTAAGTGATTTGATCAATTTCCATTGAGTTTATTTGTCTCTTTGAGTTTCCATTATATTGCCTAAGCTTGCTTGAAGCACCTTGAGTACGCCATCATTGGAACACCATCATTTGACCTGATCCACCAACTAAGACATTCACGACAGCATAGTACGTCATGCAAACCTTGTGAGAACATTAATAATCATATTGATCTTTTCCTTTTTCTTGAAATGGCCCTGTGCTTCAATATGGTCCTCTTTCTTCTTTTTCCACCTATGTCCTTTCTTTCTTTCTACCTCATCTTTATAATATCAAAAGTTACTCATCTAGTTTCTTATAATCTCGGCAAACGTGCTTGTGATAAGTAATCATATTGCTTTCTTGTAGTACTTTCCTTCTCTCCTACTCCCACTCTTATCTCCTCTCACTATATGGGAAAATTTACTTTTTCCCACTTCACTTTTTGCTTGATCTCTTCATTTACAATGGAATCCCTTACAAAATTCAAAATAAGGCTTTCATTGTGTGGCAATGACTACTTGCATCATCCAAGGATCAAGTAATGCCATAATAGAGAAGAATGGATTCTAAAATTCCTTATAGATCGGTCATCTAGTTGCATATTGAGAAGTCATTTCATATGATATATCTAATTGATAAGTGTAGAATCCTCATAATTGAATCTCATCAATTCACAAGTTGCAAAAGAAGTAACTAATTTTTTGAAGCACATTGAAAGTCATTCGACAAAGCCTCCTCAATGTGAGCAATTAATGTAGTTGTCTTCTCATTTAAACCACTCCATGCATCCCATTGTTTTATTTCGATACGTGCATCCCATTGTTTTATTTAAACCACTCCATGCATCCCATTGTTTTATTTAAACCACTCCATGCATCCCATTGTTTTATTTCGATACGTGCACCACGACAATCTTTGAGGAATAGGACATATCCTTCCATAAATCAAAGAATGCGCTGCCAGAATCTCCTTAGCTCAAGGAGAATTTGATGCCAAAGAACCCCAAGGCCATCTCTACTTAAAAGCCCAATCATTCTTGGTATGGGAAAAAAACGGGCACGATTGTCTGAAATATTTCACAATTTTGCAAAGACTATGGCAGTAATGTGTGCATAGAACATCCACCAAGCTCTAAACAAAAAACCATACTCAATTACCAAGCTGAAGCAAAAATACTAATTTCTGGAATCTTTTCACAGAGAATCCCAGCGAGTGAAGTTTGCACAAAGTTTATTCAAAGGTGAGAATTTTACCATGATGTCGAGCTACAAGAAGTATAAAAGAGGAAGCAAATGGCATGAAAATCACTAAAACCTGAAAATTTTCAATTTTCTTACAGCTAAATCAAAATTTGCATACAGTTTGTAAATTTCTCCCAAATTCCACACAATTCTTGCATGCATATCACAATTCCACTTGAAATTGGAATGCTTTAGATTATATTCTGAGCCCTATGATTGTTCGAAATGATTATCATGTCTTGCACTCATGCATGTTAGGATCACGCTTGTGGAAACAAATACAAATCAGCATAAATAAAAGACCATCATAAATAAAAGACCCAGGCTCTGAAAGAGAACATATGCCAATAACGCTCCAGCTTTGAAACTAGAATCCAAGAGCTGCTAACTACTATGCCAGAAAGTGTCCTTATTACTTAAATGACCATAAATTGTCATCCCACCAGCTTAGCACCTATCCCACGTAGATTGCTTCCATTAAACCAGAAGCTATGCTTGATAGCATAATGTTATTTCCATAAAACCAACTTGAAGAATATGTCAATCATCAATTCAAAACATACCCAGACGGTAATAGATCGCTCGTGCACGAGATTTTATTTAACTAAAAAAATTGACTGTGACTCGGAAAAACAGCTTCCATGAAACATGTACGTAGAATATATTACACCTCACTTGCATCTGGGAGAATAAGCTCCAAAAAGACGAGGAGAAAAGTGAGAGATTACGCTGCAAAATAGATCGCTTGCCAACATTCGGAGGGCCAGCCAGCAGAATGCGGGGCCAGTTCTCTTCGACAACCGCCTGCTCATCGTTGGTCATCGGAATCTCCATGCCCATTTTTCAAGGCACAGAAGGAGAGAATGACCATAACATACGAAAGTAAAGTCTTATAAAGCCACAACATCAAAAATTTATGATGAATTTTGAAAGTTCTCGCAATTTTTTATTTTTTTTATTTTTTATTTTTTTTCTTTTCCCCACAAAGGAAGCTCGATCAAGGGCATAACACCCATGGGTCCCCAATCCCACACAAGGTGCTTGAAAGCCTAGCATCTATTAAAAAAGATAGAGCTCGATTTAAAGCCAGATGAGGAGACTCATTTGAAATGAAGTTGGTCGTGTCGCATCGAACACATCCCTTGCCATTGTCGACATTGCCCACCGAGAGCACCCAAAGGCTAATGATGCCCTAAAGGGGAAAGACCCACCCACTTAAGCTAGCACTTTTGGACTCCCCAAAGATTTTTTTCTTAGGAGCTCTCTTACTTATTACGTAAAAGAAGAATCGACAAGTGTAACATTGTCTTCCATCTACATATTGGACGATCTTTGTAATATAAGGAGATAAGCTAAAAAAGAAACGGATCTCCAATGAATATGAATGAGATAAGAGATTCATTAATTTGCTTTGTGTCTCTTCTTAATTCTTTTGTATGAATATGAATGAGATAAGAGATTCATTAATTTGCTTTGTGTCTCTTCTTAATTCTTTTGTACGCAATTATTTGCAATTAAATTTAAGCTTTTTGAAAAAATTATATATTTAATCAACGAATTGTACTCGAGAAGAATACATAATAATGAGAAAGTTGAAGACACTTATCATCTTTATTGCCAATCATTAGTAGCTTGACTTTTGAATAAGCATGTCAAAATTATTGGCTTTTGAACAAGGATGGCAAAATGGTAAGTTATCTTAAGCGAAGGGTAATTTATGATGCCCTTATTGTTCATTTTTTATTTTTTGGATCATAAAATATGGTTACATTTCTCTTTATGAAACCAACAAAAAAAGTAAAGGATGTAGTATAGGGGTATTGATCTAATGCTGCTTTCGAAGACCGAGGACAAAATCAAAGTTATTATTCTCCATGGTATTGAAATTTATCATGTAAATTCTAGTGGAAAGAGTCCTCGTCGAAAATGGAAGAATGTCCTTCTTGAAAAACCCTTGCCCCATGCTATATGATGATTTCTTTAATGTGATATTGTAGCCCTTAGTTTAGAATCTCTCTCTCTCTCTCTCTCTCTCTCTCTCTCTCTCTCTCTCTCTCTCTCTCTCTCTCTCTCTCAAGACCATCGCTCTAACTCTAACATGGATAGTTGTTATTGAACTTTTCCACCAAAGTTTGATTCAAATAGATCCAAAGTGCACTCAGATATATGTGAATCAAGAGTTGGACATGAATATGACTTCCTACAATGATCACTTTGTCCAAATCATAGAAGTAATTAGGCCAACTTTATGAATGCACATTTATCATATGGGGTTCCATGAGGTATTGGCCAATCATCTTGAGATTGAGACCCAAAGATATAGACAGATCCTAATTGAGGGTACGATATGTTGAGTATGCCAAAGAGAGCCAGATAGAGTTGAATTTCCCACATGCCATGATATACATGAGCATTTCCACTACTTATTCAAAGAGGTTCTTCTATCACTCTCGAGAATTATTGGATATGAAGATCAAATGTGCTTGATTTGTTCTTTCTCGAGCAAAAGAGACATAGAGATGATCTCCTTATGTTATCTAAATAGCTAGTCTTAGAGGAAGGTTACAAAATCATTTTGGGCCACACAATACCTCTATGTTGAAGAAATCTAGTTCTATTTGGTATAATTTCCATCTAGCATCATTCTTGTATTTGTTCTCTTTTCATGAGATTTAAACCCACATTGGATGTATTTAGAGGAGTCTTTTCGTGTACCCATATAAGAAGACCCTTTCTTATAATTCTGAACTAATCACTAGATATAGGATTCACATGGAATATGAGGTTCAGGACGGTTTCCTTTGTCCATGACATCACCTCCCCCTCAAGCAACGAGTTCCATGAGGAGCGTTCATGTTCTCTGGTCTCGGCTTCATTGGATTTCTCTTATGGAATTCTCGAAATTGGTGCTCTCTAAAGGTTTTTTGTAGGTTCCCAAGTACGATCACTGATGTCATACCCTTTCCAATGAATAAGGTATTCCAATCTTCCTCATTATATTCTCGAATCTAGGACATACTCGACTTTGAATTCTTCGTGATCATCAATCTCGATAGGTGGTGAAGGACTAGGTCTCTCCCCCCTCAGTGGTGAAATCTGATATGGTTCCAACATGGATACATGGAAAACTAGGTGTATTCTCATGGTACTTAGCTTGAAGGTGACTGGAATAATCTTGGCCAAGATGGTGAATGGACCAAATCTTTGATTATCTAACTTTGCACATGGCCTTGAAGTTTGCAAATTGTTTCTGAGTAACCATACTTTATCCCTAATTTGATATGATGAATTTTGAACAGGATGTTGATCTGCATAGTATTTATATGGTTCTTCAGCTTTATGGATCTCTTCCTTGAGTTCTTTGTTAATGTCCATCAAGTATTAGGCCTTATCTTTGGCATCTAGGTTCTTGACATGATTTGAGAGTTGTAAATCCATCCTTGGATGTTGTCCATAATTTGCAAAGAAGGGAGTCTGCTTAGTAGATGCATGAACACTATTGTTATACGCAAACTCTACAAAGGGTAAAAGCTCAAACCAATCATTTTGATGATAGTTGTTGGTGCAATAGAGATATTGCTCTAGGACTTGATTCACTCGTTCTATTTGTCCATCAGTTTGTTGATGATTTACTGTAGATAGTTTAACTTGAACACCAAGGAGCTTGCAAAGATTGTTCCAAAAGCTAGATATGAACTATGGACCTCGATCACTGATAATGTCACCAGGCAATCCATGAAGCCTAAAGATGTATCTGAGAAAAATTCTAGCAATGGTTGCACCTATGATTGCCTTGGTAGTTGGAATGAAGTGTGCCATCTTTGTAAGTTTATCCACAATAAAAAGAATGGCACCATACTTATCTGACTTTGGTAGATGTGTGATGAAATCCATAGACAATGAAGCCCATGGCCTTTTTGGAATAGGTAAAGGTTGCAAGAGGCCATGGGGTTTATGTTGGGGTACCTTAGATCTATTGCAAGTGTCACGTGTTCGAATATATTCTTTGACTTCCTTCCACATTTGAGGCCACCAAAAATCCCTTGATATGAGCTCTATTGTTTTATTCACTCCAAAATGTCCTGATGCAAGGTTGTCATGACATTGTTGAAGTACCTAGATCTTGGGCTTTCCTGGAAGGACATACAATAGGTTCTTATAGAATAGTAATCCCTCCTTTCCCTGAAATTTGTTTACCTCTTGGACTTTTCCTTCTTGAACTTTTTGCTTAACGTTACAAAACAATTCATCTTGTGGTAGATTCTCATTGATCAAATGTTTCAAGGCTGAATCTTCATGATGGCTTGAAGAGATAACTGCTAATTGGAGATGCTCAGGCTTGAGTAATACACTCTCTTGTTGATCAAAGGCCTCTTCACCCTTCTTTGGTGCAAGGTAAGATCTTCTGGACAGGGCATCTGACTGACATTGTTGACATCCTGGACGGTATGTGATGACAAAGTCGAATCTGGATAGAAAGTTACTCCATCAAGATTGCCTTCTATTGAGAATGTGGGTGGTCATAAAATACTCTAGGTTCTTGTGATCTTTATACACAATAACTTTATGAGCTGCTCCTTCTAGATGGTGATGCCAGGTATCAAACGCATCCAATATGGCAAGAAGTTCTTTATCATGAATTTCTTAATTAATTTCTAGAGGGGAAAAATTCCTTGAATGATGTGCAACTGGATATAGGTGTCCATCATCTCCATATTGGTAAAGAATGGCCCCTAGGGCAAAGTCTGATGCATCTGTCTCTAGGAAGAAGGGCTTACTTCAGGATGAACTAGAATTGGAGCAGTAGTGAATGCTAATTTCAAGGTCTAAAAGGCTTTTTTTGCTTCTTCGGTCCATGAGAATTTGGAGTTCCCTGTAAGCTTGGTAAGAAGTGTCACTATCTTGGAGTAATCTCTGATGAATATCCTGTAGAAATTGGCAAACCCTAGAAAACATTGTACATCTCGAACACATGAAGGTGGTTGCCAATCAAGGATTGCCTCAATCTTCTTAGGGTCCATAAAAATTCCATTATCTGATACAATGTACCCTAAAAATTCCACTTCTATCTTATGGAAAGAGTGATTCTCCAATTTCGCATATAAACCTTTTTCTTTTGGTTTCTCTAGGTCTATCTTTACATGACATACATGATCCTATAGATTTTTGGAGAATATCAAGATATCATCAAGGTATATTACAACAAAATCATCTAAATATTCTCTAAAGATATCATTCATCATATGTTGGAAGACAACGAGAGCATTTGTGAGACCGAATGGCATAACTACATATTCAAAATGGCCATACCTTTTCGAAATGATGTCTTCCATTTGTCTCCTTCTCTAATCCTGACAAGATTGTAAGCTCCTCGAAGGTCAATCTTCGTGAAGAATTTTGCTTTTCCAAGGCGTTCCAAGAGCTCTGATATGAGTGGTAGAGGATATTTGTTCTTTATAATGAATTTATTCAATCCATGATAGTCTACACACATCCGGAGAGTCACATCCTTCTTCTTTACAAATAAAATAGGAGCTCTTACTGGAGACTTTCAGTGTTTGATAAATCCCTTTGCTAGATTCTCATCAATGTTCTTGCGTAGTTTTGTAAGTTCCTCTAGGGATAGTCTGTAGATTGGTCCAAAGGGCAAATGTGCTCCCTCTTGAAGTTCTATAATGCAATCATAAGGTCTATGCTATGAGAGGATATCTACATTCTTCTTTTCAAAAACATCTTCAAAGCTTTTGTATTGATCAGGTAGCTGCACTAGATCCTCTTTCTTGGATTCTTGAGCTCGTATGGCATAGATCACATATGTCGGTTCCTTCCTTACTGCATGTAAGAAGGCTTTGGCTCTGACATATGTCGGATTCTTTTGGATATCTCAACGGGTGATTTTATTCTTTTTCCAATTAATGTCTGGATTATGTTTCCTTAACCAGGGCATTCCAATGATAACTGGATGTATTGGGCTCGATATTACATTCAAACATATGTGGTGGGGTTTCCATGGTTATTGTTGCTCTAGCACAATGGTGAGAACCACGTTAAGAAGCTCCACCTCCTTAATGTCAATCCGCGGAAGAGATAGGAGTGATATGAAGATCGTGAATGTGAGATGAAGTGAGAGTGAAGGTGAGAAGCATAGAAATGCACACACACATGCACACACACTACGAAGAGACAAGCAAGACACAATGGAAGGTGGGAAATTAGCTCTATTACTCAAGAACACTATTACAAGCTCAAAATAGCTCTAAGCTCACACTAGCCAACCTCAAAAATGAGCTCTCTAGCTCTTTTTATAGTTTCTAGACTATTTTTGACCGGTTTCACATCTAGTGACCGGCATAGTTAAAAATTAGGTCCTAGATGCTATTTGGAAGGGTAAACGGTATCTAAAAATAACGAAAATTGGTACGCGCATTCTACCTAAGCTCCTCAAGCTCGAGGACTCCTCGGCTTGCACAAAATGGAGCTATGGATTACAAAATGGGGTTTTCTATGATACATATGTTACAATTAGTGATAAAAATCACTGTTGAATGTTTTGAAAAGTGATAAAAAACATATTTGTTTGAGAAATTGATCCGACTGGCTCCCTGCTCTATCGTTACATACTTCCGTGGCGTCTGTGCCTCTAGCTGCTTCCAACACCCCCCTCCCTCTCGCTTTTGTCGTCCTCGACAGAACCTTGTTGTGCGGTCTGTCGGATGTAGTTTTGTAGGAGGTCGTGAGCGAGGGTGTGCTCAGATACTCGAATGCCTCGGGCTAGGTCTGCCTCGAGCTTCTCCCAATTAACTGGTTGTGGTTCATCTGATGGTGGGAGTCTGTAATGCGTGGAATACACCAACTGTTCACAGGCAAATAATTGCAATAAGTGGGTTGGCCTGCTGATGAACACTTCAGAGTGGTATTCCCAGAAACCGGTGGTGAACATTTCTTCGAATTTTTGCTTGTAGCACGCCGGTAAGTACTTGACTCTGCAATGCCAGGCATAGCACATCCGGAGCGATGGCGTCGTACTCATGTCATATGCGAGATCCAAGTTGCCATGCTCAAAGCCCGGGGTATTAACATGTGGTGCTTTGACTCGTCGGAAGACTTTAAATATCATTTGCATCATGTCAAATATCTTGACAGTCATATGCGCTGCTATATCATCCATATATCTCAAGCGAGGGAGCCAGTGACGAATCGTTGCCATCATGTAGCCAATTGTCGGTGGTCCTGTAGGTGGCCTGAAATATGGGTAGTTCAGCCAGTCCTGGCACTGCTTATTGTTTTGTACTTTGATGGCGAAGGCAGTCCAGGAGCGGCGACGTGGCACGGGTCCCCAACATGGGTTGTATTTTAAATGTAAAGGTGCCTTAACCCATGTGCTCATCATTTCAGGGTACTCCTGTAAAAGACGTGTACGCCAATCTGGTTGATAAATAGTACCTTGTTGCGCATCCAGTGGCAAGTCTTCAGGCTCAAATTGAGTTGCATGTGATGGCTTCTTGCCAGTTCGCTTCTCTATGGCCAGCTGGTATTCGGCCATTAGCATGAAGTAAGGTTTGTATTGAAGCTCATGCCCGGATATGTACCTGCGTGGGGCCAATTGAGCAAAGTAGGGAGATTGCAAAATTCTTTCTTCGATCATGGCCATAGCATGTAGCTGGGCCTCGACTCTAGCTGAGTGCGTTGTTCCAATTTCCTCAATAGTCTTCATCCACGCGGGGGTCGGAAGTTCATACGTCATCTGGCCTTCAGCCGTGACACGTCCGCCTGGGATGGGTTGTGGCTCGTACGCTTCTTCAAATGTTTCCTCCACCTGGATGGTGACCGTTTCTTCTTCAGCTGGAAGCTCAGGTGGGGAATCTGGCCTTGGTGGCGCTTCATATATTGCAATCCTTGATTCAAGGGTCGATACCTAGGCCCGTAATGAGTTGAGTTCCTCTAGGAGGTCAGGAGAGGGGTCCACAGGTTCTGGTACTTCTGCTGCTACTTGTACTTGTTGTGTTGCCGATTCTCTGAGCTGTAGTAGCTTGTGATCTTCCTTTAACTGCTGATGCTCTTCGTTCATCCGATCATAGTCCTCGAGCAGTCTAACATGGTCTTCTAGCAACATCTTCATTGCTTCGGATGGGATTGCCTTGAATCTGCTAGGACTTAAGGGTTGTTCTGGATGCCGCTTCCAAATTCTCTCTATTCTGCTCTTGGAGTCTCTGGTTCTCCTCTTTTGCTGCGGCTAGGTGTCTTCTTAGTAAGCCCATGTTTCGTGTTAGCGTTGCATTGCGGACTGTCTGGGCTCTTAATAAATTATCCAAGTCAGCAGTGGCTTCCTTGGTCTTTTCTTCGCTTTCTAGCTCCAATTTGTGATATGCCTCGCGTAATTCCTGGTAGCGGGTGTTCAGGGAGGCATTCTCAATAGACAATAAATTAAGCTGCGACTGTAAGTCATTGGTTGTCCTCTGCAGCTGCTGGTAATTATCGCCAAGAGATGTGAACTCATGTCTTACTTGCATCATACACATGAACATCTGTCGGAATGCATTATCTACAGTGGGTGATAGTATTAACGGGGTGCTAAATGAAGATGCAGTTGGTGTAGATGCAACGGGAATGGGGAATGGGGATGGGAAGGTGGATGATGTAGTGATTGTTGAAAATTGTGATGTGCCTAAAAATGTTTGTGCCCTGAGTGAAGTGAGTGATGGTGCAGTGGGTGGTGAGATGTCCATGTCAGTGGACGTGTCTAGTGCGGTGACAGTGAATATGGGTGTGATCGTGGGTGCTCGTGCTGGTGTAAATACGGGATTTACAAAGGTTGAGGGGTAATTTACAGGGGGGCTGGCTGGAGCAGCTTGGTGGAAAGGGGAAAGAGGGGTTATAGTGGGTCGGGGAGGTGAGACGGGGGAGAAGGTTAAGGGCGGTGGGAATGGGAAAAGGGGTCTTGGACTTGAGGGGAAAGATGGAAAAGATTGATGAAGGAATGGGTTGGATAGAAAGGTGGGTGTGGGAAGGGGTAGATTAGGGTTAATGGGTGCGGGAATTGTGGGGTGAGTGGTCGTAGAGACGATTTCTGCAACACCACCGGCGAATGAAGATGTGGGTCTGGGGGAAGGAGGAGGGTGAAGAGGGGAGGCTGGATGGACGGGTGGTGAGAGAGGAGCGGTTGGGGTGGTCGGTACTTCAGTGACTACTGCGGTTTGTACAGCTGTAGCGCGGGGTGGGGAATCTACAATGATGGTTTCTACGGCCAATGAACGTTCGGGGACGAGGCGTGCCTCCCTGGCTTGTTCTGAAGATTGTGCTCCGGTTGGTACACGAATGTATTCGCCGGGCTTTGAAAGTAGTCGTACTCTGCGGGGGTCAAACTGTGGCAGTGGCTTTCGTTGCAAGTACCTGAGTGCCTCGTTGGAGCCTACTGATTGGACTAATTCTTTGAATCCTTTGATATATGCGTCTTTGAATCCGCCTGTGACAAGTTCTTGTTCTATTATTTTTTGGCTCTCTTCCTCTGTCAGCTTCTTGCATGCCCAAACTTTTTCCATAGTTCTATACAGCTTCTTGATAGCTAGAGTGTAAGTTGCTGCCTCGTAAGTTTCATCTTCATGGGTACTTGTATCGCCATGTGTGTCTGTTTGTTGGCCTTGGCCATCTGTCTGTTCATGCTCTTGGGATTCATGTGTTCCCTGGCTAGCTTCGTCGTCACCTTCGTCGTCATCGGTTGCTGTTCTTTCGTCATCAGAGCTGGACACGATCTGTCCTTGTGGCTGATCCCTGGGTGTAGTAGGGTAGCTAGGCCTTTCAAATTCTTGAGAAAACAAGTGTCCTTCTGAATACTGGAACTGATTGGAGAATGCATCGGGCATCTCAAAATCAAAGGTTTGGTCCAGTGGCTCTGCTTGTCCTGGTTCTAAATGCTGTATTGGAAAAGAGAAAGCTTCCGCACCAATGGTGGTGGGAAGTTCAGCTGCTGTGGTGATAGGTTCTGTGGTTGTGGCTGCTTGGGGTGCGACAGTACTGGTGGTGCCCTCCGTTACCACTGGTCTAGATAACCTTATGCGAATAGGTTGTACTGTGGGAGTGGCTGCTGTTGGTGACTGCTCTGGAGATGGTTGTGGAGAGGGTGATTCTGGGACTTGTAGGCACGGGATAGTACCTCTCATCTGCTTTCCGGCTCTGCCTTTGCTAGACTTTCTAGCCTTCCTAGTGGTGCCTTTAAATGCTTTCAGTTCCTCACTAGTCATGGCGCGCTCAATGGGTAAATCATATGCCAAGCACATATATATGATCCTGGTGAGGGCGCAGCATCCATTGATTACCTTCTTTCGCTCCCATCTATGTTGTGCCAAATAGAGCTGATCAATGATCCAGCTGGCTAGATCAACTATTTGCGGTCCAGTACATGCTAAGTACAATCCAAACCAGATTCTCTTGTGGGGCATGGTAAAACGATCCTGAGCCGGGAAAGCAAAGTGCTGCATGCATATCCGTAATGGCTTAGAAAGCTCAAGTGTTATAGCAGAAATATCCTCCCACTTAGTTACGTCACCACGTTTCATCTGCTCTGGGACTAGCCGTTCCTTCTCCGTTGGAGTGTGTGTTCCATGAATCTTGATGGCCGCTCTGATTAAATCCTTCGAAAGATAAAATCTTTTGTAAGGTGGATCATCCACTAAAGAAGGCAAAATAAAGGTTCCTGGGATGTCCTTATTCTCTGAGGCCAGCAAAGTGGTGATTAAGTAATAACACCTATAAAAGTCAGGTTTGGGCAGAGGATCACTGAAATACTCCGTGAAGCCGGCTCTAGCCCAAACATGAGTTAAGTCCTGGGTGTTCTATAGGCCTTCGAATTCTCTTGAGAAGAATTGATACTTGCCCCATGTGCGGTCATCAAATGTCATATTTGCTTCAAAAATGAAGTCAGCATCAGCTAGTGGTCCAGTTAGGCCTTGGAACCAGTGAGAGTTACGGTGTATCTTCTCTGTGTATCCCATAGGTGGGTTATCAATTGGCATGGGTCCCGGAAATCCTTGGAACTCTGGCGGTGGAGCGGTCAGGTGGGATTCTGCGCGTAAAACATTGAGGGGCACCGCAGCCACGCTGGGGCCTGCTTTCGATGGTCCTGCTTCGGTTTGCATGATGACTGATGAGCTAATGGAAAAGATCTGCTACAAAAGATTAACACATTAGTATGGAAATTAATTATGATCCCATTAAGGTGAGACCGCAATGCCTTTCCATAACCGATGTGTAACCCGTGTAGCCAAGTGTCGTGAAGTGATTAATGCAATGATTATTTGCAAAACTAATGCAGGTCTCTAGACACCTACATGGTCAGATTATGCATACATTTCTTGATGAGCCGTTATTATGCATGATGTGGGGTTTGGGTGTATGAATTTATACAAGGTTTGGTTGAGGGTGAATTAGTACAAGGGTGGAGTTTAAACGGGGTGGGAGAATTGTTAGATAAGGGGGTACAAAAAGACGTCTGGATACGTTTCGGTATCCATTTCCTAAGAGTCTTTGAGTGGGTGGTATGTTTCTGCTCAGGTACAAAAAGTGGTATCGGGTTTGGTGGTATTGAAGGATGAGAAGATTTCAGAGGGGTATATATTACATGGCTTGAGGGTTGGGCTATAATACATTGTTTGGGTACCCAAATCTGCATGGGTGTGGGTCTATGGATAAGATATTTCTTGGCGATCCAAATCTGTCGAGTACTGGTACGTGTAGAAGAAGATCGAGGGGACTTTGGATGCGAACTCTGCTTCTGTTGCAACTTTATCCTGTTCTCGTCTGCAGTGTTGCCAATAGCCTGTGGTTGCTGTCCTTTTGGCACCCATATTTGTTTCGTGCCACTTGTTCTGTGATGTTGATACTGCTGTTTTCCTTGCCTTGTCTGGTGGTGTCGTCGGTCTGGGTTCCTCTGTTGTGATTGACTCCTTCAAGGTCGGGTTTGAGAGGTCCAATGGATGCTTTGCTTTGGAAAAGAAGGGAGATCCAACACTTGCGTGACCTGCCCATTAGGAAGTGATTCGTGCTTTATCTTTAATCTAGGCCAGTCCGCAGCAAGTTTGGAAGGATGAGCACCGCAGGGTGTTGTGCTCATTCGGCCGCTGTTGCAACCCACCTGACCGCTGATTGTGTTCATCTGCCCTAGCGGTTGGGTAGCTGCCCCTTCTAGTTTGCAGGAAGCCCCAGGGAAGATCTCCTGTTGTCCTTCTGATTGACAATTGTCCCTAGCCAAGCCCGAGTGGGTTGGAGTAGAACTAACGTGACTGGTCTGACCCAAGATCTTCCGGCCTTCCTTCGCATGCGTTTCATAGGGTCTAGGGTTACAAACCTCAATCAGAATGCCGTTAGGGAAGTCAAGCGGTATCACTCACTTCTGTTCTAAGGTTCCAATCTGTAAGGAGCCTTGCCTAAGATTTAGGTCCACTGAGTGATCGTATAGCCAATCTTGGCCAAGGATTAGGGGTTCTATCAGGTCGTCATCATGGCACACTAGTAGCTTCGCTGTCATGGTCACATCCTTAATGAGGATAGGAAGGTCCACCTCACCCATGCAAGGGGTTTCCATGCCTCCTACGCCTATGAGGTATGCCTCAATTGGCCGCATTTCTATTCCTGAATCTTTATAGTGGGACCACCTAATCGCACTAGTCGCAGCACCTGAGTCAATTAAAGCCATGAGCTCTTGGCAAGGGTTGCCGTGCTCTAACCTGACGGTAATGAATGGTCTCCTGTCCACTATACTAGGATGAGTGTTTGACTTTACTTGACACATGGCCATGGGATATCTGGGTGTAGTTTCCAGATGGTTATAATGTTCTCTCCCTAGTCCTTGTCTTCTTAACTTCATGCGTTTAATGCGTTCTATTGCTTCTGCCTGAGCTTCCGCTCGTATTCTATTTTCTTCCTCCTTACGCTTCTTTGCCAACGTGAGTCGTCTAAGCATATCCTCAGTAAGAGGTTCTTGATATAACTTGACTCTACAGCCACTAATGTAATTAGGCATTATATCTCCTTCTAAAGTGGCTAATTGTACTGCTCCACTTGTTGAGAGTCTGTTAATGATCATAGGTCCATAACCTCGCTTTTCTAACTTACGTGCGTGTTGCTTTAGCGTATATACTAGAACTAAATCTCCTTCTTTTAGGCCTTTATCCTTCACATGTGCATCAAAATATGCTTTCTGTCGCTTCTTCGCTGCATATATTCCTGCTGCTTCCTTTAGCCTGGTTTCTCCTAATCGTTCCAAGTCCATTATTCTCGCTGATAATTCATGGCCGGTCCACTGATGTTCTTGTGCAACCTTAAGGGTCGGTATCAAGAAGTCCAAAGGGAGCACAGCATTCTGACCAAAAACCATCTGAAAGGGAGTTGCATTGAGTACGGTCTTGTAGGCCACTCGATATGCCCAAACAGCGTAGTGTAACTGTTTGTCCCAATCTGAACGTTTGTTGTTCACGAGTTTCGTCAGTACGTTACAAAGGATCTTATTAGTGCTTTCAGCCTGACCATTGGCCTGAGGATGATATGGTGCGGATTTCTTGTGAATCACCATAAAATCCTGTAACAAATATTCAATGACTTGGTTTAGAAAGTGAGTGCCTCGATCGCTCACTAACTCTATAGGCAGTCCATATCTTGTAAAGACATTCTCAAATAAGAATTTTGCAGTTGTGTGTGCATCATTCTTTTTCGTGGCTTTTGCCTCTACCCATTTCGTCAGATAATCTGTGGCAACAATAATGTATTCCGCATGTGTACCTTTTGCAGGGGGGTTAATGGGTCCTACAAAGTCTATACCCCACTTTGAAAATGCATGTCCGCCCATCATGGGTTTCAATGGCATTTCGTCTCTGCGAGTAGGAAACTGAGTTCTTTGGCACACATCACATCTCTTGACATAGGTATGGGCATCCATGTGAAGAGTGGGCCACCATAATCCTGCAAAGAGGATGGCTTTGATTATCCTATCGGGTCCAAAATGACCTCCTGCAACACCTTGGTGTGCAGTCTCTAGTATGCTAAGATAATCGCTCTCATGAACACATTGTCTTAGATATCCATCTCGTCCTCTTTTGTATAGGTTATCGCCAATAAGTGAATAATCTTGAGCTTCCTGCTCTAGACTGCGTTGTCGAGCTAAGGTCATTCCTTGAGGGAATGTCTTCGTCCTCAAGTATGTCACTAATTGTTCGCTCCAGTCTGGTGTGAGAGACACATGATATAATGTAGCATGCTCTACTGGCGGTCTTTCACAACAAACATTGCATTCCTTACACAACCTGTAGACATCTGCTTCCATCGTAGGCCAATATACTCCTAATCTATGCAGAGTCTGTAATGTTCGATGTTTTGAATGATGTTGTTTTAGTGCACCTACGTGTGCTAATTGCAACCAATTCGCATGTTCTGATTCATCTACACAACAAGCAAGAATCTTTTGATTATCCTGTTTATATATGCTTCCTGCCATTATTTGGTATCTCTGAGACTTGGTAATCTCTCCTTCTTTGATCTTTATCCTAGGATTCTTGGGTCCGTATGTCAGAATAGGGACTATAGGCTTAGCCCATTCTGGTGCTATCTCAAGGTTAAACAAGTATGCATCTGGTAGATCATCCGCTACTCCTTGAGGAGCTTCTCCTGAGGTTAATCTTGAAAGGTGATCAGCTCTAAGATGTGTCTTCCCTTTCCTGACTACTACTTCAAAATCATACTCCATGAGTAATAGAAACCAACGTATCAATCGTCCTGTGTTACATGGTTTGTTGACTAAGTACAATAGGGCTTGATGATCTGTAAAGAACTTGAATTTGTTGGCCAACAAGTAGTGCCTAAACTTCTTTACTGCGTAGATCATCCCTAATCCTTCTCGTTCCGTAGTGGTGTAATTTCTTTCTGCTGCGTTCAATTGTCTGCTCGCGTAAGCTATGGGGAGATCTATGTTACCTTCATTCGTGGGTTGTGCTAACACACATCCTATGGCATAATTGGATGCATCCACATGTACATGGAATGGCTTACTCCAATCTGGGGTAGTCAATATAGGTGCTGAGCACAAGCATCGTTTAAGTTCATTGAATGAATTTTCACATTCATCTGTCCATTCAAAGTTGGTTAAAAGAGAGTACAAAGGCTTGGCTATGATTGCATACATGTGTATGAATCTCCTATAATAACCGCAATGGCCCATAAATGCCTGTACCTCTTTCACGTTAGTTGGTCTAGGTAATTCTGCAATTACTTTCACTTTTTCCTCATCCGTAGAGATTCCATTTTTTGACACAATGTGTCCTAGAATTTTGCCTTGTCTGACCATGAAAACGCATTTTTCTGGGTTCAAACAAACCTGATATTCTCGACATTTGTCAAATATTTGTCTTAACTCTGGGATATGTGTCTGTCTTACATTTGAATGAGCACATATGTCGTCGACATAAACTTCTAAACTCTTGCGTAAGAATTCCTTAAAAACATGACACATGAGTCGCTGGAAAGTGGCGGGTGCATTTGTTAAGCCAAATGGCATTACACGAAATGCAAATATGCCCCATTCAGTGGCAAATGTTGTCTTGTGTTGGTCCTCTGGAGCAATGGCTACTTGATTATAGCCTGAAAACCCATCAAGAAAGCTGTAAACTTCCTTGCCCGTAACTCTTTCCAATAGATGTTCTGTGATAGGAAGAGGATAACTATCTCTAATCGTTGCGGCATTAACTTTTTTAAGGTTAATACACACACGCAATTTTCCATTCTTCTTGGGCACTACCACAATGGGAGATACCCATTCGGTATGCTCAATTTCGTAAATGAATCCTGCTTCTATCAAGCGATCTATCTCCTCTTTAATCTTCGCAGCGTAGTTATCATTATATGTGTACGGTTTCTGTTTCGTCGGTTTTGCATCTGGAGTCATAGGGATTCTATGAGAGCATATATCTGGATCTACTCCTTTCAAATCTTTGTAACTCCACGCAAAAACATCTCTATATTCACGCAATAGGGCAACTAGCTCTTCTTCTTCTTCAGTTGTCAAATCATGCCCTATGTATGTACATTTTTCTTCTTCTCCTTCGATAGCAACTATTACTTTCTTAGTTTTCTCTCGGTTATCATATACTTGTCCGTCATTCGCTTTTCTATTAGGCATTCGTACCATGATTCTTCTATCTTCGATTTCATATTTCTTGAAGTTCTCGGGTACTTCAAATAAAGATTCTTCTTTTTCTGACATGGTTTCTTTCTTCTTTCTTTTCTTGCCTTCACTCTTGTTAGTCACTTCCGTGGCTAACCTCACCTCATTCGTAATTTCCTCGTGTCTCTGAGTGTGAGTCTCTACCTCGAAAAAATATTCTTCCTCTGATGCAAAGGGAGAGTCCATGATAATTGATTCTAAACCAAAATCGCTTGCATCCTCAAATGCATCAGTGTTAGGTTCACACTCTTCTAAAATTGCATAGCCCATGATTGGCTCTATCGTGAAAACTGATATGTCATAGCCATCCTCGTCACAGTGGGGTGTCCATTGTTCTTCATTGATGGCTACGTCCATGGTTGCTAGTATTTCTGCCCAACCATGGGGTTCAAACTCTTCGTCTGGGAATACTACAGGTGCATACGCTTGATCTTGAAGGGTTCGTGGATTTTGTTCTGCACCTAAGGTCCTGGCTTCTAACCTTTCTTCCTCTTGTTTGGGTACTTTACACATCCATAAATGAGTATCCTCATGCAACCAAGAAGGATCTGATTCTAAGGAGTGCACAGATTCTGTCTCTACTGGTGTCTTATGGATGGTATTCCATTGTATTGGGGGTACATCTCTATGTGAATAGTCTTTAAGATTGACTTTGGTAGTCACTCCTAAATGTTGCAAGTACAAAGAATTAGTTCCCCAATCTTGTACAATTTGCAACTGACGCATGAATGGTCGTCCCAATATCATCTCATATGCATGATTTTTTGCAAAGTCACAAATGGCAAAGGTATGCTCAAATTCTACGCCACAAGTGGTGAGAGATATGCCTTCTAGTAAGCCTAATGGTTTTTCTATGTGTCCATCAGCCATTTGTAGCTTCATCCTGGTGGGTCTCAATGCTGGCTTACCCCAACGTTTCCATAAAGCGGTGGTAGCGATGGCTACTCCGGCTCCTGAATCTAAGATGGCTTTCGTGGTGTAGCCCTGATGGGTTATTGGAAGATAAGTGTTACCTTCCTCTCCTTCGCTCACATCTCCAATCTTTTCTATGGGTATCTCTGGTACCTTATTTTGTGATTCTATTTGTGAGGGAGTAGTAGCAAGCTCGGGGAATTGATTTGCTACATGTTTCCACAATTCTGGTTTTACCTTCAACAACTCCTCTAGAGTGAGATTACATTGTACTTTAGTATTCTTGATCACTTCCGTGTTTCTAGGGATTACTGATTCTTCATTCCTCACTATTATCGTGGGTGCTCTCATACTAATAGACTTTGCTTCCCAAGGTCCTGTGAACTGAGGTAATTCTTGTAAAGAATTAGATTCAAATCTTGTGTGTTCACTCAGTTGTTCTTCCTCTACATCATCGTAAATAGAGGGAATGTCTTGGGGAAATTGTTCTTGCAAGTCATCTATTTCTTGAATAGGAGGATGGGTTCCTTGTTCCTTTCTCCACTTCTCTTCTTGGATTTCTCTCAAAAATTCATGTGAGTACCTATGTATGGAAGACAGGTTGTCTTGACTTTCTGAGTTGGGTACTTGAGACAGGGATGGTGCATTCCTTTCCTGTGTCTCTGGGACAATAGGGTTCCTAGGCTGATCCTTTGTCTCTTTGCTCTCTATCAAATATTCTAGCCTCTCCATTAGTCCTTGAAAGTGTAGTTCCGGTTTTGCCATGTTATTCCAATTAAGATATCTAGAGGCTTCGAACAAAGCTTGTGCTAATTCTACCATCTTCATGCAAAGTTTAGTTCTCTCAATTTCTAGATCAGCTCGAGGGTAGTTTTTACTCATTTCAGCCACCTGAGGTCCTTCTTTTAATCTAGCCTGATATGCACGAAACATCATGTCTAGATTTTCTGGTATGGGTTCCGCTAAAACTGATCCTGATTTCTGGTCTGGATTCTCTTGATGCAATTCCTGTGAAGTCAATTCTTGGATTTTGGCTCTAGATTCCTTCAAACTTCCTTCCAACTCACTTATCTTTTTACTCCATTTTCTCTTAATTCTTTCTCTAGAATCTTTCCAAGATTTTGTCTTTTTACTGCTAGATTCTGCAACTTCACTACTTCCGGCTACTTTCTCCTGATTAAGCTGTTGGTTCTGTAAGAGCACCTGGGCTCTTGTTATAGCTTGGATAGGCACATATGTAGGGTTGGATCCATCTGCGTTATTTACAATACCTATCACGTTGATCGGTGTCACGTTCGAAGCGTTAACTGGATTTTTAGGACAATCTTTGATTATGTGCTCTTTGCCACAATCGGCACAAAAGCCTTGTATGTTATAGTAGTGTGACTGTCCTGATATCGGGGGATGTGGACAATCCTTTATGAAATGATCTCCTTGGCACCTAAAGCATGGTCCTCTAGGGCCCTGTGGTCTTTGTTGTCTCACTTGGGGCCGCGGATATGGGTTTGTGTACATCACATTAGCATAGTCGGGCTCCCAACTAGGTTCCACTGGTGGACTATCGTAATGATATGTCTCCACGTGTTCTGGTGACTCTGTGTAATATGCGGGTGGACTATCTACATGCGTAGAGTCAAAACTGTTTGAGTGTGGGTCACTCTCTGTGATCAAAGGTGAAGAAGGCACTAAAGCCCTACTTAGATTCTCTTCTGCAGCAGCGTATTTGACTTAGATGACATTCGCTGGTGGGGGTGGCTGCTGAGCTAAGACAGGTTGAGGTCTCTGTTGAGCCTGGTATGGGTAGTTCTGAGGAGGCCTATAGTAATAGGGCTGAGCATTGTATTGGCCTTGATACCTACCTGGCTGCGCGTATGCTTGCGGGTAGTTCTGTCTCACGGTTTGTTTGTTGTATGGGCAGTCCTGAGCCGTATGATTCGTGTATCTTCTCTCAATTGTACAGTATTGGCCACTAGGGTTGTCTTGTGGTTGTGGTGCATTGGGACACACGTTTGCCATATGGTCACCACCACAGGTGTAACAATGCTTGTTCATTAGTACCCTAGGTTTACTAGAAACTCCTAGTTTCTGGGCCACTTTTTCTGCTAGGTCTTCTATCGAGTTAGACAATTTTGTGGATGCTAGAGATGAACAGTCTGAGTCCTTATAGACCTTTGAGAGTTCCAACTCGTCTCCTAAGTTGTCCTCAATGTCTATACAAATTCTTACACATTGCTCTAGCGTTCTGGGTTCTTTTAGGTACACGTAGGAGCGTAGTTTAGAGCTCAACAAGCCATCTAGAAACAATGACACTTGCTTAGCTTGTGAGGGTAGCTCTTGCATTGGACATCGTTCAACATATTGTCTAAACCTACGTCCTGCCAGTCTAACTGTTTCCTGAGGGGTCTGTTTAAAGCTATGAATCAACGAAGACGTGTCATGTCTAATCCCACTTTTAGAGAATTCGGTGATGAATGACTCTAAAAAGTGATGGATGTCTCTAAATTGCCCTTGTTGCAAAGGTTGGAACCAAGTTAAAGCGGTATTCTTTAACGTTAGTCCAAATGCATTATATTGCGTGAACATGTCTTCAACTTGTTCGGCTCTTAGCACTTGCTTGAATTCTACGACATGGTCATAGGGATCTCCTGTCCCATCAAAATAATTCTTCATTGATTTTACTAACTGTGTGGGTCTCAATATTCTTGCGTGTTCGCGTGGTCTAGGTAAAGGAAAATCATCTCTACCACCTGGTATTCCATGATCTCTTTGTCTATCTGCTCTATTAGTGTCCGTGGTTGTTCTATCTCTCCCTATGGGGTGATTAAAGCTTACTTCCGGTCTCTCTTTATTTCCCTCTCTTTGATTTCCATGGGCTGAGGATGTTCCTGCCCCTGGTTGACTTGTATTCATGTTTGTTCTAGATGGAGGGAATACCAATTCACCTCTCCATGTGTATGTGTTTTTAGCGTGGTCAGGGACCACAAAGACTCTTTCTGAAGTCTCATCCAGGTATACAACCTTTCCAGGTGTATCCGGGTCCTTGAACTCGTATATCGTGATGATACCTACCTCCCTAAGTAGTTCTGTCTTGTATCTCCAAAAGGCTTCATCAGTTTCTTTATTTACAAACAACTCTATGCTTCTGTTGTCCTGAGGGATCCATTTCGGGATTAATACTCGTGTCAGTACAGATTTCCCTCTAGGTGTTCTAGGCTCTTCTAATGGTTCTTTTCCTTGAGATTTTGCTTCTGTCTCTGGTTGAATCACGCCAAACTCGTCGGTATTGTTTGGCTGCGTACTTAAGATGTACATCGTTCCTTCCTTGTCTATGTACGCGTCTCTCTCGAATTTCACCACTGGACGTTCCAATCCAATGGGTTGATCGGGGTTGTGCATTTGCACCACTTGCCTTCACAAACCATCCTCATAGATGCGAGCACCCAATCGGTTGGTTCGGAGAAACTCTAGTTGTGTCCTATAGGGTCCTTCTAGCTTTTCTAAATAGGCTACATTCGACCCTCCTTCTGGTCTTTCTGTGCTAAATGCCATTTCTGAATCACTAGTATCTGAGCTCTCGTAGGGATAACTAGTGTTCAATTGTTGAGCCCACGATCGTGCAGTAGTTCTTACACTTGCCTTTGATGATCTAAGGCTTCGTCGGTCTGACTTACCTATATGTTTGCCCGATCTAAGGTTCATTAATTTTCTTCCTCGCACACTCAGTACTCGCTCAGCTCGTCAATGATTCTTTGTTATTACTGTCTTGATTTTTTTTTTTTTCTTTAGATTCTTGTCTTAATGTATGCGTCAGGAATTCGACTCTCCGTTATAATTTTGAGTTCTCGTTCCGTCAGACTTAGGTTCTTTCCTTTAGGTTTTCGTGTCACACACCCTTACTTGTAGTCTTAAACTTGGAAGAATTAAATATCTTGAACTTGAGGCGTTCCTATCGTCTTAATCCACAATGCTAACGTTTATCCTAAGCTAAGAATTGACTGAGGGGGTTGAGTAATCTTCCAACCTCGAGTCAGCTTTTCTGGTTGCTCTGATGCCCAAGAAGCCGCGCTTCCCAAGCTTTATGCCCTTCACTGCCTTGCCTTGGTTGCCTTTGATTGCCCTTGCTAGACCTGGAAAAATTCAATATTAGACCAATTCACAGTTGGATGATCAAGCACTTGAGTATATACACCTTTTAAGTCCCTTCCCTTTTGCCCAACTTTTCAATGCTTGCCCCCCGGCTTTCTAGTACCAAATTAGGTCAACCTCAAAATAGCTTATCTAAAAATAGATGTATTCTTTAAGAAAAAAAAACAGTTGAGGTCACGTAGTACTCGTAGAGAGCTTTCTAATGAGCTATTAAGCTCAAAAAACGGACTTCGGATGAAAAAGTTATGACCGTTCACGCCCTGGGGGGTGAAAACTGACAAACAGGTTTTTCTCCAAATATGAGCTAAGGGGTCTCCTATGAGTCTAATCACCCAAAAATTTCCCAAAAATAGCCCCAAAATTGGCCAAAAAATGAAACCCTAAAATTTGCGATGGGGGTGCACAATCGTGATGGTCTGAGATGATCGCGATGGTCTGGGACCGTCGCGATGGCGTGAGGGTGCACCGTCGCGATGGCGTGAAATTGCACAATCGCGATGGTCTGGATTTGCACAATCGCGATGGTGTGAAAGTGTACCGTCGCGATGGTGTGGATTTGCACAATCGCGATGGCGTGAAATGGGACCGTCGCGATGGCGTCAGTCAACGGTCAACGTGGACAATCGCGATGGTCTGAAGAGCACCGTCGCGATGGTCTGAGCGCGATGGCGTGAGCCAATCACGATGGTCTGAAAGTGCACCGTTGCGATGGCGTGGATTTGCACAATCGCGATGGCGTGAAATGGGACCGTCGCGATGGCGTGGGCTTGCACAATCGCGATGGTTTGGATTTGCACAATCGCGATGGTGTGAAAGTGTCGTCGCGATGGTCTGAAGTGCACCGTCACGATGGTCTGAATTGCCACGTGGCACCGTCGGCGCGATGGCGTGAGCCAATGGCGATGGCGTGACACAATCGCGATGGTCAGAGACCGTCGCGATGGTCCGGCCAAGCCGTCGCGATGGCATGAGCCAATCGCGATGGTGTGACACAATCGCGATGGTCAGAGACCGTCGCGATGGTCCACCAAACAGTGATTTTTCCAAATGCAAGTGTGGATTCCTAGAGGCGCTGGTGTCGCCTACACGCTGGTGTGGTCGCCTTCTCCAAAATCCGAACTTTGCAGACCATTGCGATGGTCTGACACAGTCGGAAATTTCTGACAAAAACTGAAAATTTTACCTTTTCCAAGCTTTCCTGATGCACTGGAGCTCTGTACCTGCAAGAAAACTCAAGAAAACCAAAGTACACACAAGCACAAAAGCTCTCTCTCACTCTCTCGCATGCACAAATGAGGGGAAATGAGGAGAATGGGTGGATATGGTGAATTTTCTGTTTTTTTTGGAGATGAAGGTGATGATGCGGTGATGAAGATGGAGTGTGGGGGAGGTGAAAAACACTAAAAACTAAGTAAAAACAACAACAAAAACTGAAATTTTTACCTTCCAACGCCACTTCTTGCTATACTCTTACCATCACACATTCGTCCTAGACTCGATCCCCGGCAACGACGCCAAATTTGGTGTTGCTCTAGCACAATGGTGAGAACCACGTTAAGAAGCTCCACCTCCTTAATGTCAATCCGCGGAAGAGATAGGAGTGATATGAAGATCGTGAATGTGAGATGAAGTGAGAGTGAAGGTGAGAAGCATAGAAATGCACACACACATGCACACACACTACGAAGAGACAAGCAAGACACAATGGAAGGTGGGAAATTAGCTCTATTACTCAAGAACACTATTACAAGCTCAAAATAGCTCTAAGCTCACACTAGCCAACCTCAAAAATGAGCTCTCTAGCTCTTTTTATAGTTTCTAGACTAGTTTTGACCGGTTTCACATCTAGTGACCGACATAGTTAAAAATTAGGTCTTAGATGCTATTTGGAAGGGTAAACGGTATCTAAAAATAACAAAAATTGGTACGCGCATTCTACCTAAGCTCCTCAAGCTCGAGGACTCCTCGGCTTGCACAAAATGGAGCTATGGATTACAAAATGGGGTTTTCTATCATACACATGTTACAATTAGTGATAAAAATCATTGTTGAATGTTTTGAAAAGTGATAAAAAACATATTTGTTTGAGAAATTGATCCGGCTGGCTCCCTGCTCTGTCGTTACATACTTCCGTGGCGTCTGTGCCTCTGGCTGCTTCCAACAGTTATATTCCCAGATGCTAGAGGTGGACCATCTACTACTTCAACTACTACTGGTTTGTTCTTCTGAAGTACAGGAATTCCATGGTTCTTAACCAATCCTTCATCGATGAAACATGAGGAGGCTCTTGAATCTACTAGGGCTGTAAGGGAAAGGGTCTTCTTGGCCATGATTAACTTTATAGGTGCAAGACATGTTTCTATGGATGTAGCTAGAATTATGAGACCCTTTTTTATATCATGGTCCGATTGCACGGGCTCTTTTACAACTGGACTTCCTCATTTCCTTGCTCTACAAGGGTGGCTACGACACTGGAGTTCGTTCTCTTGTTGGGACAATTAACTCCAATATGCCCAGGGTTTTCACAATGCAGACATAACTTGTTCTCCCTCCTTCTCTGTTTCTCTTATGGTGTTAGAGGCTGGAACCAAGTTACATCTATCTGCATAGCTTCGGGCATAGACTCATCTCTAGGAGTGGGTTGGAAGGGTTCCCATTAGCGAGGTCTTCCTTCTCTTTTCTTTTCTTGTTTCCTTTAAAAAAGGTAGTTATCACATTGAATAGATTGGTTAACATATTCATTCGATGTCTTAACCTCTGGCATCATTAGCATAAGGTCCTTTACATCAGCTCTCAAACCCCATCTAAATTGACTTATGAAATAATCTTCATGCCAAGTGAGGTCACATGTCAACTATCTAAATTCTGATGCATAGGTAGAGGTAGGGCAGTTACCTTGACATAGCTTCCAAATTTTTGTTTCTGCTACTCGACTTGTGTCTGCATCTCCAAATGTGGCAGTGAGTTCTCGAAGAAACCCCTCATAGTCATGAAGTACTACCATATCCTTCTCTGAGATTGGGGCAAACCATGATAATGCTTGACCATAGAGCAAGCTTCCAATAAAATTGGCCTTGGATGCATCATCAGGGTATCTATCAAGCTGCATACGGATGTACAATTTGACTTGTTGTAGGAACCCTTGGAACTTTGTGCGATCACCATCAAACTTTACTAGCATGCAAATTTTGGGTTCTTTCATGAAAGATGAACTAGGACGTTGGTTCACTTGAATGTTTCCTTGATTTGCTTGAAGATTCCCAACTCGTTCTTGTAGTTCCTGGATGAGCATGCCTACATGCATCGGATGTTCCATCTTGAATTGTGTCTGATTATGAGTTAGGTCCTTGATTTGTTGTTGAAGACTTTGAAGTGATGCCACAATTTTTTCATAAGCATTCTCCATGATGCCTAGTCTTGAATAGAAACTAGTCTTGCCAAAATGTCATGGGAGCTCTAGATTGTGCTCTCTAACTGCAGTAGACAAGATTTCGAAAATATGCTTCTGATTACAAGAATACCTAGGTAGGGAGAATAATACAAGAATATGTAGTTGATACAAGAAGTCCCACAACTGAGGACTGATAGGTATAGATAACTCAGCTAGAGATGATACAGGAGATCCCACAACCCAGGATCGTAAGTATGGAGCAAGACCTCTGGATTAGAAGAACTCCCTTCTAGGAGATGAATTAGATACAAGAAAGAACTCGACAAGATCTCGTACTACGAGATTACAATAGGACAAGGCTAGATGTCCAAGATACAAGAATAGACAAGACTAGAGCAAGAGACAAGACTAGAACTCGAACTGGAACTTGAAAGTACTTACTTCGTGATAAGGACTCCTTGAGCTCCCAAGACTGGCATTGGCAAGACTGAGTATGTATGTGGCCAAGGCCTCCTTATATAGGATTTCAAGGGCAATTCCCAAGGGTGGTTGCAAGCTAATTATGTCATCAATGATGTCATCAATTTGAATAGGTCCTAATTCGAATGTCATAATTTAGCAAATAAACATTCGATCTTAGGGTTTTGCACATTTTGGATGCAATGGAAGCATTGCTTTCTCCTAATTCTGAACCAATCATTAGATATAGGATTTACATGGAATCTGAGGTTCAAGATGGTCTCCTTTGTCCATGACAATATCTTCTCTCTAATAAAGTGATAATGTACCTTGATATGCTTTGTTCTAGCATGAAAAACACAATTTTGTGCTAACTGTATGCTGCTAAGATTATCACAATAGATAATGATAGGTTTTTGCACTTCCATACCTAAATCTGCAAGTAGCATCTCTAGCCATGATGCCTCACATGCTACCATTGCAACATCTCTATACTCAGCCTCTATACTCAACAAAGCAACAATGGGTTGCTTCTTACTACTCCATGTAATAGTTGCACCTCCAAGTGAGAATAGAAAGCCACTAGTAGATCTTCTATCTGGAATACTACCAGCCCAATCTTCATCGGTGTATCCATGGACCTGCAAATCTACACGAGCTTCATAAAACAATGCATAATCCAAAGTAGCACTCACAGAATGTAGAGTGCGCCTCAAAGCATCTAAATGTGGCTTCCTAGGAAGCTGCATAAATTGACTTTCATGTCCAACAGTGTAGCTAAGATCAGGCCTTGTAATTGTGAGATATATCAATCTTCCCACAGTTTTCTTATACATAGTAGCATTTTCCAATGCTTCACTTGATGTAATATCCAAATTCAAATTTTGATCTAATGGCATAGAAATTGTCTTGCAATCATCCATACCATACTTTTGAAGAATACTCAAAGCATATTGCCTTTGTGATATCCATATACTTGTTTCTGTATATATAAACTCAATGCCCAAAAAGTAGTGTAGCACACCAATATCTTTCATGTCAAATTCCTGCATAAGAAGTTGCTTTACCTCTTTAATGCTTTCTTCATTATCACCATCTACAATCGAGTCATCAACATAAATAGCTACAATCGTGATGCCATCATCACCCTTCCTTGCATATAGTGAATGATCTGCATCACACATAGAAAACCCAATGTTGTTTAAGTAATCAGCAATCCTTGCATTCCATGCATGAGGAGGTTGCTTAAGCCCATACAAAGCCTTTTGCAACGTGCAAACATATTGTGGGTGCTTTGAATCTTCATACCCTTGTGGTTGGTGCATATATACTCCTTCCTATAGCTCACCATGTAGGAAAGCATTCTTCACATCCATCTGATGCAAAGTCCATCCTTTTGCTATAGCTAATGCAACAAGTGTTCTGATAGTAGACATTTTAGCTACAGTGCTAAACTTTTCCTCATAATCAATGCCATATGTATGTGCATATCCTTTTGCTACCAATCATGCTTTGTACCTGCTTATGCTACCATCAGCATTATGCTTTACCTTGTAGACCCACTTTCAGCCTATGGGTTTCTTTCCATGCGAAAATGGAACCAGCTTCCATGTATCATTTCCATAAAGTGTAGCCATCTCCTCATCCATAGCTTTTTCCCAATATGCATTTCCAATTGCATCTTGAAAACAAGAAGGTTCAACATCTTGTATTACCTTGTTCATGTAGGCACAATGACGAGCCATATAACTATCATACGTCAATCGTTGCACTAAATTCTGCATCCTCCTAGATTTTCTTGGTCCTGGATCACTTCTCCTTGTATCATCTACATGTGCTTTTCTAAATCTTGGAGTCTTCACCGAGGGCAGTACAAGTTCCTCATCAAGGCTCTTTTCTGAACTGCTTGAATCTCTGTCAATATCTTCAAAACCTGTAGATGTTTTACTACCAATAGAAAGTTTTTCTTTACGTTTCTTTGATGTAATTGATGAATTTGATGGACTGAAATTTCCATGCAATCTTCCACTCCATGGATTTGAGTTGGAACTATTGCTTGATGATGCATCCGTTCCACTAAAAACTTGAGATTCTATACTTGAATTTTTTGCATTCTCTTTGTCATTTGATTCAAGAGTAAGTCCATCTTTGGCATCTGCATATAAGCTGAAGGGGTTTGGAGTGCAGAAGAAGAGGAGGAAGGAGGAGATGGAGGGAGAGAGAAGAGAGGAACGACGCGCGGATATGCGTGGGAGCCTCGAAACCCACATAATGATCTCTCTTGAGGCAATACTCTATATATGATGTATATATATGAATATGAGGGTAAGGTCACATGACCCTTACATCCCCAACAATCTCCCACTTAAGGGTCAATGTGACCATAAGTGGAAAAATATACAAAGAATGATGTAGGACTATACAATAATGTACAGGAAGAGTCTGGATCTCTACCCATACCAGATCAGCCTACACCAACTGCCTCGAACAAGGTGTATCCATGCACCTCAAACTGCTCTAGACTCATATCGACAAGAGTTGAGCTCATATCTGACTGATGCAAGAACTGATGAAGTTCCTGCAAAGCTCCCACTCGCTCCATGCCTATGTCAATCATCGAACGACTGACAACTCCAAGTGCAAATGCTCCAATAGCAACTGCAATGTCTGGTCTCGAGCATAACAACTCGTACATCAAACTCCCGAATGCTGACGAAACATGTGCTATCCTGGCTAACCTAAGCATGTCAGCCATGCCTCTATCCAAGGCATCCAAAGCACCATCGTCAAGACCAACATGTCCTGACATATCTATGTCAACATCTGGCATGAGCGAATCCAAGAATGACTGCATAACTGCTGACTCCTCAGCATCTAAATCAGCCATGCTCACAACCAAGGATGTATCTAGCTGTGCATCATGAGAGCTAATATGCTCTACCATACACTGTGTATCATGAGAGCTATCGTGCTCTACCACACCAAGTGTATCATCATGCTCCACATGAGCTGACTGCACAACATCAACACCAAGATCCATCTGATGATCTAACTCTAAGTGAGTATCATCACAATGCTCTACATGAGCATCCACATCATGCTCTAAAGCATCCAACTGATCATCCAAAGTATGCTCTATGTGAGCATCCACATGATCAAGAAAATCATGCTCTATATAAGCATCATGAGCATCCGAAATATGCTCTACATGTGCATCCATCTGAGCATCTGAATCCTGCCATACATGTGCATCATGAATGTCAATAGACCTATCTATAGGTAGACAAAATGAGACATGACGAGTCTCACATCGCACATAAGGCTGAACTCCCACTGAGACGAGACTGTCTCTCACATAAAGTACCTGCAGTGGATACATGTGCCCAATCCTGGCACCTCTGACAAGCATAAGCTGTCCCAACTGCAACTGAAAATGATGCTCACCAAGCAATGCATAGCATCTGCTCTCCTGTAACTGGCTAACTGAAATCAAGCTCATAGGGAATGAAGGCACATAGCGTACATGTCTGGGCATAAGTGATGCTCCACTAGGTAGCATAAGGCATACATCTCCTGCACCCTCAATGTTATATGTCATACCATCAGGCAACTGCACACATCCACGACTCTCACCTGAGAATCGATAAAACCACTCACGATGTGGAGTAACATGAAAACTGGCTAATGCATCAAGCAACCAAGCCATATGTGTGCTATCTAATGAGCAAGAGGAATCATTAGATGAACCATAGGAGAAAGTGATATCTCCATCACTAGCATAATCAACTGCCATAGAATCTCCTGAAACCACTACCTGATCTGCATCACGTGCATATCTCTGACATCGTCGTCGCATCCGCCTGAAGCAACATCGTCGAATATGGCCCTCATGACCATAGTGCCAACATCGAAGTCGTCGATGTGATCTATGTCTCCCATGAGTCAATGGACTCGCATACATATCATGTAGTCTCTGCCATAATGCACTACTCGTCTCCTCATACATAATAGACTCATATATAGAATCCACAAGCTGTAATCGGATAGTGGAGCTAGCCAATGCATCCATATCCATCCATACGTGGTCGGGCATGTCACGAGGCCTCTGTGCATCTCTATGCACATACATGTGTAACCCTGCACGAACCAATGTATGCCACATCTGAGCTTTCCATCTCGGAAAGTCAGTGCCATCAAATCGAGAAGACACCATGCTGGCAATCCAATAGACTAGCAATATAACAAGAGACTAGAAACAATACTCTATCCTGAATAGGATCACACCTGCATATCCATATGCATAAGTCATATCACAAATGTCTCGATGGAGAAGGAACTATGTGAACCACCTGTCACATAACCATGCATCTAGCATGCATATAAAACCATGAGCATAAGCCTGCTCACCAAGTCTCCAAAGTGACCAAATAGATGTGGAAGAATCCTGGGAAAAATTTGACAGAGTATCCCCTGTAAACTGAGCAATCAAACAAGATAACCAATCACCAAAGAACAATGAATAATCTGTCACCACCTGTCACTGATGTAATCAAGAATAATGGAAAATACATATGCCCATAAACTAATGGCAATACATGCCAATACAATGGCAATACAACTCCCACTCAAGAATAAATCCTGCAAGATGGTCCAACCTGTCACGAACAACATGTAACCAAGTCCAAGTGAATGGAGATAAATAATGATCCAAAGCTATCGCACAAGCTTCAAGATCCACTAGAGCTCCTTTCTAGCATAAAAAACGATAAAATTTCGGCAGCATCTCCTCTGTAAAATGGACTCTAGAACCAAAATAACCATGTGGGAATCACCATCCACATAAGCCAAGAATCACACTGGCAAATATATATCAATCAATGACCAAATGCTAATAATGGTGACAAACAAACATGTAACTGAGGCTCCAATCTGGATCATGTACCTGCAAAGAAAACAAAAGATACAAGTACCAAACAAGATCCAAAATCAACTCTCACAAAAGTATGTGCAACCGGCAAGTAAATCCATAACCAAGTGGCAAAAGCAAGATGTAGACCACAATGCCACTATACATCCATGATCAAACTCATGATGACATAAACCTCAAAAAGAGTATACCACAATGTCATCTTACATGCCAAACATGTAACAAGATCATGCTCTACTCTCATATGGAGGAGCTACCACAATGATCATACATGTACAATGTCTTGAAGCTCTGAAAATAAGAGCTTGCACACCATAAATTCTCTCTCGAAGAAGTTCCAAAGCAAATTCAACCTCCAAGTGCAATTAGGGTTGTTTGGGCAAAACTGTACTGCTCTGTGTTTTGCTATTTCAGAGGTGATAACCTCTGAATCTGAACTTTTGGTCTTCAGCAAACTTGAAGATCTTCTTCTTGGCTACGTAACGACATAAAGAACACCTCAATCAGAGGTGCGTAGCTCAAGATATGCTCAAAATAAGCACCTGCTGTCAATTTCACTTTCACTTGCAACAGTACTGCTCTGTATTCTGCAATTTCGGCAACCTAAAACTCAGAATCTGGATCTGAGTTATTCTGCAAAGTTGTAGCTATCTTTCCAAGCTACGAGCAGCAAGTTGTATCATCGCATTCCGAGCTGTAGAACTCAAGTTATGACAAAAAAACCGACTTGCTGTCCTACTCAATGTAGATTCGCCTTCTACAATTCTCTGCGTTTTTCGAATTTTCGGCACTTCAGAAGTCCGAACCAGGTTTTGCGCCCTTCTGTGAAGTTGTAGCTCTCTGTGTTAGCTACGCACAGAACTTTAAAACGCGTCAATCCGAGCTCCCTAGCTTGAGTTATGACCAAAATACTGAACAACTGTCAAGAGATGTCGACCTGCACTTTTACCTCTTCTCACCTAAGCTTCCATTGAAGTTTCTTGCACACAAGCCTTCAGCATGCTCTGATACCAATGAAGAGGTTTGGAGTGCAGAAGAAGAGGAGGAAGGAGGAGATGGAGGGAGAGAGAAGAGAGGAACGACGCGCGGATATGCGTGGGAGCCTCGAAACCCACATAATGATCTCTCTTGAGGCAATACTCTATATATGATGTATATATATGAATATGGGGGTAAGGTCACATGACCCTTACATCCCCAACATAAGCTTGGCATTTCATCAAACACAACATCTCTGCTCACCTTCACCTATCGTGTGAGTGGGTTATAAAATTTATATCCGTACCCAATGAAGATACATTTTTTTGCTTTTGGATCAAGCTTCGTCCTCAACTCATCTGGAACATGTACATATGCAATATAGCCAAATACTTTCATATGTGATAAGTTTGGCTTTTTAACTGTAAACTTCTCTTCAGGTGTAACTTGATGTACAGTAGCAGTTGGAGTTCTTTTCATGATATATACAGTAGTATGCACATCTTCTGCCCAATAATAATGAGGCATATTCTTCTCAACCATCAAGGCTCTTGCTATTTCTGCAATATGTCTATTTTTTCATTCAGCAATGCCATTTTGTTGTGGTGTGTACCTACATGAAGGCTGACATTGAATTCCATGACCTTTTAGAAAATTGATGAACTCATTTGACATGTATTCATCTCCTCCATCAGATCTTAATGTCTGACTATACTTCCCTATCTACTTTTCCACCATAGCTTTAAAATTATGGAAGTGAGTGAACACCACACTCTTCTCTTTCATGAAATATACCCATACTTTTTGTGTATGGTCATCAATGAAAGTAACATAAAACCTACAACCGCCCATAGATGTGGTCTTTCTAGGACCCCAAACATCTTTATGTACTATTTCTAGCACGTTTTCACTAACATGCTTTCCGCAATGATCTTGATTGTTTACCAAATTGGCATGCTGCACATACCTTTTGCATTTCTGCAACCTTGAAATTTGGTAGTCCATTGACAATCTCCTTTGATTGCATCAATTTCAGCCTTTGCACATTTGCATGTCCAATTCATTTGTGCCAGATATCTATATCAGCAATAACTCCTACACCTTTTGCAAACATGACTGCATTCATTTCAGGAATCTTCACATTTAAGGTGAACATCCTACCCACTTTGTTTCCTTTGGCAATCAATCGTCCATCCTATTTATACTCTTCTACATGTAACCCATCAACATTGAATCTGACTTGTAATCCCTGGTCAACCATTTGTCCAATAGAAACGAGATTCTTTGTTATATTTGGAACATACAACACATCAACAAGATGTTTTACCTTCTCGTCCTCCATAGACAATGTTATGTTTCTTGTATGCTTGATAGGGTGTGATGTGTCATTGTCACCTGTTTCATCATATCCAGGAACTAGCAATTTTTGCAAACTACTAAACCATTCTGCATAATTGGTCATTGACTTGAAGCACCTGAATCAACACACCAAACATTACCATTCGATTTCAAAACATCAACAGACATCGTATTCATCATGTGATGTTGGACCATTAACAGCTTTGGGCAAGCTGGAACTTCCCATATCTATTCAAGATGTCCACATGAGAGTTAAAGTGCTAGTGTGCCAAGATGAGGACCTCACAGAACCTCTTATCTTGGGTCAAGATTTGATCTATGACCATGTTGTCAACCTAAACCTAAGAAGTGTACTTCTTCAAGTCTGGGTGAACCAACAATGCATCATGATTGAACTAACAAAACAAGCACTCAAGGAACTAGGAAAGGCACCCACACCTGGTCCTTCTGGGAGTATGCATGAAGAAAAAGATATTGTTCTTGTACAAAGCTTTGTAATGCAAAAGAATGTTGTTCTCAACAAAAGAATTAGAGATAAGACAGAGCTCACTTCTTTTCCAAAGGATATCAAAATAATGCAGTATAAACGACTCAAGAAGCAGAGGATGTAGAAGACTAAATCAATATTCAAAACACACTCCATTGCAAGACAACTCAAGGAAGGAAGCAGAGATGGAGGCACAAGAGTGAACAACCACCTACCCTCTTGTCAGAACTGCTAGTATATACAATGCAAATAAAGCATTTCAAAGAGACAATAGTTCCATACTCTAGGAGTCAACCTTAGTGATTCATCTCCATCTGGATACCCAAGCAATCACAGAAGGTAGATCCCAATGCTAGAAAAATTTGGGTGTCTAAGACCTTCTTAAATGCTCAACTTGCCACATGAAATCCTCTAGATTCGAGGCAGTGCTCACATGCACCCACCCAATTGACACCTAACCTAAGACATGTCATCACAACATGAGCACGTGCACCTTCACTTAGTAGTACTTGGAAATGGGTACCTAAAAATTCTCAAATCCAGGTAGAGTCATCTCTGAAACCCTTAGATGTAATCATTGGCAAAATCTATAAGCCCATAAGGAAAATATGGAAAGTTAAGTCCAATACTAAACCACTTGTAGTAACATTGTAAATCAATTGTACATTGTTAGGTGCATGCAAAATTACTTGCATTTCCCAAGTATGCATTCAATTCATAACGACCCCTACTAACTCACAACTTCACAACACTCAAGCACACACTAGTGTAACACACCGAGTCGATGTTGATATATTTAGGTAGTGATGTGTGTGAACACACTAGGAGCGTCGGGGCACTTTTTTTCTCTCTTTAGGCATTTTTTCCCTCGGCTTGTATATATGCATATATCCCTAACAAGTTACTTTTTTTTATATGTTCTAGTAGTAATACATTCAGTATTGTGTGTTGTGCTCCAAGCTTCTTCTTCTTCCTTGTGTTGTTTGCAAGCTTCTGCAGATGTCTAACTCCAACAAATTGGTATCAGAGCAGGTCGCCTCTTCATCTAGGGCATCATCAACACTCCTCCGATCACAGTCTCAGAATTGCATGAAATTTGGTGTGCATACTCACGATGATTTGGAGATCAAAACTGCTTCGCTCTGTGGTGTTGAAATTGCGATATGAGCTCATTTTGGCCTTCGAACACACTATCACAGTGCTTGTGTAGGCTATTTCATCTTTTTGTGCCAAAGATATATACAGGTTTCGGTTCACCAATATAAATATCTCAAAGTCTCCTATAGGTCTAGCATAATTTGTTTGGGTAGTTCTGTTCAACTTTTTCAGATACAATCATTTTTTTGCATCAAGATATTTTAGTCAGTGGCCATGGCTAAAAGCAATGATGTATTCTGTATGTTGGTTGTTGAGGATAAGTTGGATGGTACCAATTATCCATTGTGGGCTTATATGATGTGTCATGTATTGGTCACAAAAGGACTATGGAATATTGTGTAAGGTGTTGAAAAACGTCCTATTACACGTGCAAATATTGGTACTGAAGCTGATGCTGATGGTGTTGAAGATGGTGATATTCTATAGATTCCTATTCGTGTTGTGGTCCCTGTTGGACCTACTGTAGAGCAAACTTGTTAGGATGGTAGAGATGCTCATGCACATGCATTGATAGCCTTGTCTATCAAACATGCCATTATTCCTCACATCCGCTCTTGCAAAATAGAAAAGGATGCTTGGGATACACTTACCAAATTGTACCAAGCTAGGAATGAGGCTCATGTTGCTTACCTCCAAAAACAATAGGAGAGTGAGCACATGAATGAAGGTGATTCTATGGATAGTTTTATGACAAAGATCAAGGATTTGAAGGAACAATTTATTTCTATTGATGAAGTTCTTCCTGATAGTTCACTTGTGCAAACTATTCTGAATGGTCTTCCCAACTCATATCAGAGTTTTGCTTCTACTCTTCGTTTGATGATGAAAGGCAATCCAAATGCCTTAACATTTGAAAAGTTAATTTTTGTTCATTTGTAGGAAGATGAGTCTAAGCAAAACAGGTCTATTATCTGTGTTGTAGATCAAACTTTCCTTGCTACTGAGAAGGGCAAAGGTAAATGGAGCTCATCTACTAGTAAGAGGAAATCTGCAAATGTTGAACATTCGAAGAAGGAAGACAAAGATGAGAAGAAATAAAAAAAGCAGAAACTGTTTTGCAAATACTGTAAAGGAAATGATCATGTCAGTAAGAGCTATCGAAAACTGGCTACAAAAGTCACAAATAAAAAAGAGTCGGGAATGGTTGTTGCAGAGGCCTCTACACAAAAAACAGAGTCTGCTAATCTTGTGCAGAATGAGGAATGGGCATTTACTATTGTTTGCAGTTTTGACCCATCTTCTCATGAGCAGTGTATGTCTGTAGTAGACTCACATGTTTGGTACTTTGATAGTGGGGCAACCAAACATATTACCTCACAGTGCAGTTTCTTCACTTCACTTGAGCATGCCCCTACAGGGAATACTGTCACATTTGCCAACAACTCCTCTTATCCTGTCATGGGAGTTGGTAATATCATTCCGACTACTGCTGATGGTAGTTCTTTCACATTGCCAGATGCTCTATTTGTGCCAGGGATCAAGAAAAACATGTTATTAGTTTCTGCATTAGCCAAGATTGGCTTGGTTGTGAAATTTGTTGATGATAGATGTACAGTTCATGATCTGTCAAATGGTGACATGATTATAGCTTTTGGCACTTTATGTCATGGGTTGTATAAGCTCATAGACTATGAAAGATCTATGAATGACTCAACATGTGCAGTACATGATTCTCAAGCTATGTCAGATGCAAAGCTTTGGCATGCACACTTTGGTCATCTGAATTTTGCTAGTTTGCTATGCCTAAAGAAATTTGAAATGGTGTCCTCTTTGCCCAAAATTGAGGCACCTTAAAAACATGTCTGTGAAGGCTGTATTTTGGGCTAAATGTAGCATTCCTCCTTTCCAAAAGATGGTTCAATTCGAGCTACTTAGAAATTGCAGCTTGTTCATAGTGATGTTTGTGTTCTCTAGGCCTAGGCAAGGGAAACTCATCCATGCCTCTTTGATGTCTCAGATTTTTGTGTCCTCTCTTGATCTGCTCTTTCTACATGTAATCTTGACCTCTCTATTCCTAAGGGGTTTGCAAAGCTCACTTCATGTCTCTCTAGCTCTTTCTCTCTCGGTTTCATGAGCCTGGGATGATCCATCTCCTTGGAGCCCATGGGAAACATTAGATCTTGGTGGAGGGAAAATCAATTTGCCCTTCCAAGTGTATGCATGCTTGCTATGCTATGTTACCAAGAACATTATCTCTGATGTGTTATCCAGATAGACAACTTTGCCTAGTATCTCAGGATCTTTCAACTCATAGATGGTGACTTTGCCTATTTTGCTAAGTTCATCTAGCTTGAATCTCCAAAAATCTTCCTCCGTTTCTCTATTCAAGAATAGTTCTATGCTTTTGTTGTCTTGGCGAACCCACTCTAGGGTAATCACTCTAGTAAGGAGTCTTGGGTTCTCATCCTCCGTCTCCTATCTCATTGTTTGGAGTGACATTTTCAAACTCATTTGTCTTGTCTGGTAAGCTGGTAACCACATACATGGTTCCTTGCTTATCAATATATGAACTCTCTTCAAATTTAACCATTGGATGCTCAAGTCCAAAGGTTTGATCGGGATTTTTGAGTTGGACAATTGATTGCCTCAGGCCATCCTCATAGATGCATGCACCTAATTGGTTAGTCATAATATACTCCAACCACATCTTATAGGGACCTTCTGGTGTTTGTAAATAGGCAGTCCCTGAGCTACTTGTGGATCTCTCCATGCTAAAAAACATTTTTAAATCACTTGTTGTCGAACTTAGCATGTAAGGATAATCACTAAGTTATTCTATCCATGACCTAGCTGTGTGACTGACACTAGCTTTAGATGATCTCATGCTTTGTCTATTCTGGCCTAAGTTTCTCCCTAATCTAAGGTTCATAAGCTCCCAAATTTCTCTAGTACAACCTCGTTGCTGAGAATTAACTGAGGGGGTTATGAATTCTTCCAACCTCAAGTTGATTATCCCTTAATCGCACTTGAATGCCCAAGATACATGCTCCCGTGCTTGTAGTGCACTTGCCACCTTGTTTTCACACCCTTGAATGGCTCTCAATGGACCTATAAAACTCCCAGGATTAGATCAAGCTTAAATCCAATTTATTTGATAGATAGTTTGATTCAAGCATTTTTAAAGACCCATTTTTCCCTTTGTATTCATGAAAAATCCTCTAGAGCTCCCCTGGCTTCCTAATCCCACTTGGCACTATTGTTGATATATTTAGGTAGTCATGTGTGTGAACACACTAGGACCATTGGGGAATTTTTTTCCCTCTTTGGAGGTTTTCTTCCCCATCTTGTATTTATGCCTATTGCCCTAATGGGTCACTCATCTTTGTACATTCTAGTGGTAGTACATTCAGTATTGTGTGTTGTGATCCAATCTTCTTCTTCTTCCTTGTGTTGTTTGCCTGCATCCGTAGACCTCAAACTCCAACAATTGGTATCAAACCAAGTTGTTGCTTCATCTAGGGTGTTGTCAACACCCCTCCAGTCACAGTCTCATAATCGCACGAAATTTAGTGAGCATACTTAGTGTGATTAGGAGCAAAACAACTTTATAGTGTAGTGCTAAAAAATTGTGATATGAGCTCGTTTCGATCTCTGAATGCACCATCACAGCGCTTGTGTAAGCTATTTCATCTTTTTGTGCCAAAGATATAGATAGGTTTCAGTTCGCCAGTATAAGCATCTTGAAGCTTATTATAGGTTTAGCATAACTTGATAGGGTAGTTCTATTAAACGTTTTGAGATACAATCAATTTTTTGCATCAGGGTATTTTAGTTAGTGGTCATGGCTCAAAGCAGTGATGTATTTTGTATGTTGGCTATTGAGGATAAGTTGGATGTTACGAATTACCCATTGTGGGCTTGTATGATGCATCATGTATTGGTCGCAAAAGGACTCTGGAATATTGTGTAGGGTATTGAAAACATCCAATTACACCTACAAATACAAGTATTGAAGCTGATGCAGATGGCGTTGAAGATGGTGATATTCTATAGATTCCTGTTCATGCTGCAATTTCTATTGCACCTATTGTAGAGAAAATTCATTGGGATGGCAGAGATGCTTAAGCACATGCATTGATAGCCTTGTTTGTCAAACATGCCATTATTCCTCACATTCGCTCTTGTAGAGTAGCTAAGGATGCTTGGGATACACTTACTACTTTATACCAGGCAACGAATGAGGCTTGTGTTGCTTACCTTCAAAAACAGTTGGAGAGTGAGCACATGAATGACGGTGATTCCATGGACAATTTTCTGACAAAGATCAAAGATTTGAAGGAACACTTGATTTCTACTGATGAAGTCTTACCTCACAATTCAGTTGTGCATATTGTTCTGAATGGTCTTCCCAATTCATATCAGAGTTTTGCTTACACTCTTTGTTTGATGATTAAAGTAAATCCAAATTCCTTAACATTTGAGGATTTAGTATCTATTATGTTGCAAGAAGATCACACTAGGCAAAACAAGTCCATTATGCATGTTGCAGATAAAGCTTTCCTAGCTAGTCAGAAGGGCAAAGGTAAATGGAGCTCTTCTACTAGTAAGCAGAAATATGCTAATTCTGCACAATCAAAGAAGGATGATAGGGATGACAAGAAAACAGAAAAGCAGAAATTCTTTTGCAAGTATTGTAAAGCAAATGATCATGTCATTAAGAATTGTCCAAAACTGGCTACAAAAGAGGCAAAGAAAAAAGAGGCTGGAATGGTTGTTGTAGTGTCTGCTAATCTAGTGCAGAATGAAGAATAGATGTTTACTACTATTTGCAATTTTGACCCATCTTCTCCTTAACAATGCATGTTTGTAGTAGACTCAGATGTTTGGTACTTTAATAGTAGGGCAACCCAACCTATTACCTCCCAACACAATTTCTTCACTTCACTCGAGCTTGGCCCTATAGGGAATATTGTCACATGCACCAACAACTCCTCTTATCCTATCATGGCAGTTGGTAAGATCATTCTGACTACTATTGATGGCAGTTCTTTTACATTGCCAGATGCTTTATTTGTGCCAAGGATCAAGAAGAATCTGTTATCAATTTCAGCTTTAGCCAAGATTGGCTTGGTTGTGAAATTTGTTGATGATAGATGTACAGTTCATGATATGTCAAATGGTGATGTTATTATTGCTTCTAGCATTTTATGTCTTGGGCTGTATAAGCTCATAGACTATGAAAAATCTGTGAATGATTTGGCATGTGTAGTACATGATTCTCAGGCTATGTCAAATGCAAAGGTTTGGCATGCATGCTTTGGTCATCTAAATTTTTCTAGTTTGCTACACCTACAAAAATCTAAAATGTTGTCCTCTCTGCCCAAATTTGAGATACTTGGTAAACATGTATGTGAAGGTTGTATTTTGGGCAACATGAATCATTCCTCATTCCCAAAAGATGGTTTAGTTTGAGCTACTCAGAAATTGTAGCTTGTTCATAGTGATGTCTGTGGTCCTATGCAGACACCCTCTTTTGGGAACTATCTTTACTTCGTGACTTTCATCGATGATTTTTCTAGGCATGCATGGGTATATCCATTGAAAGCAAAGTCCGAAGTGTTTATGTGCTTCAAACAGTTTTTGGTTTTCGCTGAAAATTTTCCATTGTGATCGAGGGGGGGAATATATGTCTTCTTACTTTAATGCATTTCTGGCTGAACATGGGATAAAACATCATGTACAGTGCCCTTTACACCTCAACAAAATGGATTTGTTGAATAGAAGAATAGGTCACTCAAGGTGTATGGTCAAGAGTCAGGCTTTACCACATTGTTTCTGGCTTGAGGTTGTCATGTGTGCAACATATGTACTTAACAGATGTCCCACTAAAGCATTGTAGTCTATCACTCCATATGAGGCTTGGCATGGTTGCAAGCCATCTGTTGCTCACCTGTGCATTTTTGTTTGTCTGGCATATGCATTAGTGCCTAAACAACAACGCATGAAATTGGATGATAAAGCAATGAAATGTATTTTTGTTGGGTACAGTTTTGAAAGCAAAGGCTATCGTCTGTATCATCCATAGACTAAATGCATTTTGGTTAGCCGTGATGTTCTTTTTGCAGAAGATGTTATTCAGCCACTACTTTCATGTACTAGGGAGACATATGTTATCCGATACTAAGGAGGCAAAAACTATGCCAAAATGCTGGTGCAGTCTGTGTGTGATAGCAAATTAGATGCAACTCTATCACATCATACTTGTTCAAGCTCTCATAGTGCCTCTTTTGCATCAAATTGCTATGTTATGGCTGCCTCTAGTCTTTGTGATGAGAATGAGCCTATTTCATTTAGTGAAACATAAATTCAAAAAATTGGATGGTTGCTATGCAATCTGAATATGATGCTATAATGAAAAATGGTACTTGTTCTTTATGTGACTTGCCTCCTAGCAAGAAGGCCATTGGCATTAACTGTGTATATAAGCTTAAGCGTGCATATACCCACAAAAATTTTTGAATTTGGACTTCACAAAGTCCAAGTATCATGACCGGCTGAGTTTTGGTATTGCGATACCAAAATTCTCATGTGTCATGATACTTGGCAAGTATCATGTATCGCTGATACCTTATACTCTCTGTGTATCGCAATACCTAAGTATCATGTATCATTAGTACTCCACAACTATTGTGTGTCATCAGGTTGAGTATCACAACCATCTACTATCATGTATCATCAATACTTCACAAGTATCATGTATTGCCAGGTTGAGTATCATGACCATCCAATATTGTGTATCGTCAATACTTTACAAGTATCGTGTATCGCAAGAAGTCGGTATTGTGTATCATGGTCAATTCTTGTATCATATCATGCAATTCTAAATATCGTGTATCATGTATCGTGCATCCTTGTGTATATGTATTGCGGCCCTATCTTGTATCGTGTATCATGCCTAAGTAAGGTATCGTATCTTGAGGCCAAGTATCATGTATTGTGTGTCGTTGCAAAATCATGTATCATGTATCATGGTAGCATCAAGTATCATATCGTGAAGGATTGAAGTATTGTGTCTCATGCCTAAGACAAGGATCATGTATCGTATAGCTCAAGTATCATGTATCATTACTCTGAAGTATCCCCAAAGAGATCCTGTTTGCCTATTTTGACCCCCAAGAGCCTGATTTGACATAATTTTTTCATCCAAAATTCCTTTTTTGAGCTCTAGAGTGTGTTGGAAAGCTTCTTTAATCCCACATGATCTCAAGTATTTTTCTTAAAAATAATGTGTTGATTTTTAGATAGGGTAATTTGAATTTGACCTTCAAGTAGGATTAGGAAGCCAAGGGGACTCCAAAGGATTTTGAGCAATACAAAGGGGAAAATTGGGACTAGTAGACAAGCTTATGAACCTTAGATAGGTAGACATCTAGGTCATGATAGAAAAAGCACTAGATCTTCTGAGATTAGTGTCAACCAACAGCTAGGTCATGGGCTCAATAACTTACTGGTTATCCCTATGTGCTAAGTTTGGACACAAGTGATTCAGAAATGTCTTTTAGCATGGAGAGACACGTAGGTAGCTCAGGTGCTACCTATTTATAGACACCAAAAGATCCCTACAAAACATAATTAGAGTATATTAGGGCCAACCGATTAGGGGACTAGAACATCCATTGGTGAAATTCGAAGAGGGTTTGTATATTGATAAGCAAGGAACCATGTATGCGGTTACTAGATTACTAGACAGGACACACGTGTTTGGAAACGTCATTCCCAAGAACAAGATAGGAGACCTAGAGTAAGGAGACCTAGGATGAGAACTCAAGACTCCTGGACGCAAATCCATCTTGACTAGAGTGATAACTCGAGAGTGGGTTCCCCAAGGCAACAAAAGCATAGAACTATTCTTGAATAGAGAGATGGAGGAATCGTTTTGGAGATTCAAGCTAGATCAACTTAGTAAAATAGGTGGAGTCACCATCTATGAGTTCAAAGATCATGAGATACCAGACAAAGTTGTTTATCTGGATAACATGTCGGAGAGAATGTTCTTGGTAACAGAGCATGGAAGGCATGCATACACTTGGCAAGGCAAATTGATTTTTCCTCCACCAAGATCTAATGTTTCCCATGGCCCCCAAGGAGCAAGATCATCCTAGGCTCATGAAAACCAGAGGGAAAGATCCAAGGAGAGACTTGAGGTAAGTTTTGCATGCAATGTGGGTAGAGATAGATCAGGTTCTAAAAGTGAAAGGCCTAAAATAGAGAGACACCGAGCACATAGGCATCAAAGAGATGAACATGATTTTGCATTACCTAGATCCCGAGAGTACCCAAGAACCCTTAGACCCTCTCAAGTGGTCAAGATAATGAAAAACTATTTTGATGGGTCAGGAGATCCTTATGATCATGTGGCCGAGTTCAAACAAGTGTCAAGAGCTGAACAGGTCGAGGACTTATTCACCCAATTTGAGGCATTTGGTTTGACCCTCAAGGGTACTACCTTAGCTTGGTTTCAACCCATAAATAGTTGCAATTATCGAGATATAGGTCAACTTCTAGAAGCATTCATCGTAGAAGTTTCCAAGAGTGGAATCAGGCATTACACATCATCCTTGATCCATAGCTTCAAAAAGACACCCCAAGAAATAGTTCGGTTGGTCAGATGCAGATTTAAAAAATATGTGGAGAGATGTCCCACACCTGAATTACCTACACAATCAAAACAAGTTTCACTGTATTTAGATGGACTTCTAAGTGAGAAACTTAGATCATATGTTTATCTCAAGGAGCCAATCACATAAGATCAATGCTTGAGAATGTGTATTTTCACATAGAACACAACTTGGATGAGGAGTTAGAATCGTCCAAACTCTATAAGGATTCTAATAGTTCTACTAGTCATACTTCCAGACCCTCCACTGAGACAGATGAGATAGCTGAGCAGGTTGCCAAGAAGCTAGGAGTTCAAAATAGACAAACACCAAGGGTCATCTCATTGAAGCGATCTTATACTTGCAGAGGGGACCACATGGCTAACGTATGCCCAATGCAAAACTAGAACATGAGCAAACTAAATGCTCCATATTGCACTATTGAGAGTAATTACATGAACCACACAACTCAAGATTGTCCGTACAATAGGCAGGCTGTCATACAAACTTATTAGCAACCTTACCAATAGGGTAGCTATCAAAACCAATACCAATAGTCGTATTATAGGCTACAACAAAAATATCAACGTCAATACCAATAGCAATATCAGGCCCATATAGGCCACAACTAGTCCTAGGAAACCAACTGCCACCCCTTGCCAATGTGATCCCAATTAAGTATGCAGTGGCAGAGGAGAACCCTAATAGAGCATTGGTGCCGATGACCCCTTTGGTCTCCGAAAATGACCCTCATGCTCAAAGTTCTTATTACACCCTTGAGGATAGTCCACAATTTTATCACACAGAGTCACCTAAGCATAGTAAGACTTATCTATATCAACATGAGGCATTACTATGGAACCGAATTGGGAGCCATGATATTCCAATCTCATGTATAAAAATCCTAACTCAAGGCCCCAATTTAGACAAATGAGACCACAAGCCCCTAGAGGACCATGTTTTAGATGTCAAGGCGACCATTTCATTCGTGAATGTCCCCATGCATCGGCTCCTAGACAAGAATAGAACATCACAATACAAGGATTTTGTCTTGAGTGTGCCAAAGAACATCTCCTAAGAGATTGTCCAAGGAACCCCTCTAGCATGCCCAAGGTTACACCCATTAATGTGGTAGGCTTAGTGGTGGATTCAAGTTCAAGTAGCATTAACATGGCTCCTATACATCCAGTCACTAGGGCACAAGCCTTAAAACAAGCTAAACCAACTGAACAATCAGAGTTAAGTGAATCAGGAGAGCCTAGTAAGAGGAAAATAAGAACATAGAAGGACACCAGGGAGAAGGCCAATCATAAGTGGACTAGAAAGTATCCAAATTAGAAGAAAGTCTGAGAGATGCAAAAACAAAAATAGTAGACATTGCATCTCAAAACCCCTTGCATGCCAAAAATCCATCCACTCCACTTCATCTCACCCCACCACTCATTGTCAATAGACCACGACTAGGATCTATTTTCACAGATCCAACCCTAGAAGGCTTGGACATGATGTTCAAGGCCTACCAGGCTCGACTTGAAGAAGAGGCAACAATTGCAAACCTAAACAAGAGTTATCCTAGAGCAGATTTAGAGATTGAGCTAAAAAAATTTGCATGAAAATGATAGAATTAGCTCATGCTATGTTTGAGGCCAATCAATTGTTCAATCAAACAAATTCTATCAAATTAGGTTTGCATTTCCAATGTTTATGAGAAATATTAGAGTAGTTGGTAAACAAGTCGTAGGTTTCTTTACCTCCACAAGCTTAATGAGTTGTTGAAAGAGAAAGCTCACCACCAATGAAAGTTTATGTTCCTGATTCCATGGATGTTGGAACACCTCTTTCAATTGAACAATACTCTCAAGAGTTCTTGCAAGAAATACAAGAAGAGAAATGGGCCAAGGAGAAGGGTAATCCCCCTCCTATTCTTAAAATTGATGATCTTCATGATCAATTTTCCCAAGACATTCTATCTATTTACAGAGACCAAGTGGAGCAACAAAAGATGAAAGGTTAGATTTTGAATCCAATTCTTTACAAGAGTTGCCACAATTCATAGACCCATGGGAATCTGAATCTCTTCATATTAGAGATCCTACAACATTGATAAGAAATAAATACTCAGTGGTTCCAAGAAACACTGAAGTTGTGAAGAATACTATGGTGCAGTGTCATCTCACCTTAGAAGAGCTACCAAAGTAAAACCTAGTTTTTGGAAACAGGTGGCAAATCAGGTTCTAGAACTTGGTTCCAATATCTCAAAAGCATGCACTAAGCAAAAAGTCTTAGAGATACCTCTAGACAAAATAGGAGACATGAGTGAAGGTGAAGAAGTTACTTATCTTCCAATCACCTACCAAGGTTACACAACCAAAGCTATCTTAGATTCAAGTGCTTGTGTTGTAATTGTGACCACCTCCTTGTGGAAATAATGGGGCAAAATAGCATTAAGAACAACTAGAATGAAGCTTCAAATGGTCGACAGCCATATTGAAAGACCTCAAGGATTGCTAGAAGGGATAACTCTAACTGCTTGTGGTGTAGAGTTTGAACACACCTTTGCTATATGTGACTTTGGCAAAAATAACATCTATGAAATGATCCTAGGAAGACCCTTCCTATAGCAACTGTAAATAGTACAAGATTGGAGAACCAACTCCTTATACTTTGCAGCACTTATGGGTCACAACCAAAGTCAATCTAAAAGATTATAACTTCAGAGATGTACCACCCCTACAATGGAATCCTATCCACAAGGTGCAAGAAGATTCGATCTCTATGCATTCCATAAGTTCTTCTGATCCATCCTAGATGCATGAAGATACTCACTCGTGGATGTGCAAGCTCGCAAAGGAAGTGGAAAGATGCCTAAAAGCAAGAGAAGAAGGAACTTCTCTAGGATCTAGATCTATTTACACATTGATAATCTTTCTAGATGAGGAATTTGAGCCTCATGGTTGGGCCAAAATCTTAGCAACCATGGACATTGCTGTCAATGACGAACAGTGGATACCTCATTCCGATGAGGAGGATTATGATATCTCTTTGTTCATGTGTGAACCCTTGCTAGAGGAGTGTGACTCTAAGGAGTCCATATAAGAAGAAGATGTGGATGATGATATAGAGTCCATTGTGATGGATAGTTGCTTTGACTTAGAGGAGCACTATCTAGAAAATCTAGGAGCATTTACCCAAAAAGAAGAAGAACCTCTCATAAGCATTAAAACTATAAATTCAATGGAGGAAAGTGAAGATAGTCAAAAGAAAAAGAAAAGAAAAGCAGTGAAATGAGCAGAGGAGGAATCATTGTTTGAAGTACCAGAGAATTTCAAGAAATATGAAGTTGAAGACCGGAAAATGTTTTTATGAATGCATAAGAGAGAGTCCATTATAGGAGAAGCGTGTGATAATAAAGAAAAGACCAAAAAAATTGTAGTAAACATTGAAGAGAACAAAGAGTGATGTATGTACATAGGAGAAGTACCTAAGTAAAGAAGAAGAAGTAGAGCTTGTAGCTTTATTAAGGGAATACAGGGATGTGTTTGTCTAGACCTATAGAGTCATGAAGTGGGTAGATTCAAAAATATTGTTCTCACACAATCCCCATGACGACTGACACCAAGCCCACCAAATAGAAGCCCTACACATCTAATGAAACTTATGCAGCCAAAATAAAAGAAGAAATTGATAGACTGATTGAAGCTGGATTTATCTATGACATTGAGCATATTGAATGGGTGTCTCCCATCATAGTGGTGCCCAAGAAGAATGAAAAGTTGTGGGTGTGTATTAACCTTAAAAAAGTTAATGTCGCTATGATCAAAGATAGCTAGCCACTTCCAATCACCGAACATTTATTGGATCATGTTGCAGGCAAGGAAGTTTATAGCTTCCTTGATGGATTTTCAAGTTACAACCAAGTAGCCATTGCCCCAGAAAATCAACACAAAACGGTTTCACCATAGAGTGGGGAATCTTTGCATTTCGTGTGATGCCATTTGCGCTCACCAATGCTCCTGCAACATTCCAAAGGCTCATGTTTCATGTCTTCAAAGAGTTCTTGTGAAAGATCTTAGAAGTATATGTGGATGATTTATGTGCTCATTCCCAAGAAAGAAGACACCACATCCCTGAGCTTAGATAGATCTTCAACAAGTGTACAGAATACCGAGTTTGTCTGAACCCAGAAAAGTGTATGTTCATCATATGTCAAGGTAAGATCTTAGGTCATATTGTCTCTAAGAATGGAATATTAACAAATGAGGACAAAGTAAGAGCCATAATAGAGTTGCAAAGGCCAAGGAATGTTAAAGAGGTACAAGACTATATGGGCCATTGTGGATATTACCATAGGTTTATCCACATGTATATGATCATAGCTAAATCTCTTTATGCTCCATTGACAAATTTTGAGTGGAACGACAAATGCAAAACTTCCTTCAATTAGCTAAAGAGACATTTTTGCATAGCACCAATACGGACCACTCTTGATTGAAATAAACCATTCCATGTCCCATGTAGATGCATCAAATTATGCAATAGGATGTGTGCTAGCACAACCCACAAGTGAAGGAAATCTAGATTTGCCTAAAGCATATGCTAGCAGATAGCTAAACACAATTGAGCAAAACTATACAACAATAGAACGAGAAGGCTTAGGCATGGTATATGTCATGAAGAAGTTTAGACACTATCTACTAGCCAAGAAGTTCAAGTTTTCCATTGATCATCAAGCTTTATTATATTTGGTCAATAAACCTTGCAATACAAGATGCTTAGTAAGATGGTTCCTCTTACTAATGAAATACGACTTTGAAGTGGTTGTTAGGAAAGGTAAGACCCACCTCCGGGTGGATGAGCTTTCTCGCATCACTTCAGGAGAGTCACTGCAAGGAGTGTCTGATGAACTACTCGATGCTTTGTTAAATCTCTCTCTCTCTCTCTCTCTGTCCTAGCCCTACTGTATCTGATGAAAGATAATAGTAACAGAGATTCCCACAGGGTTCTTGGGTTGGATAGGGTTCTGTTTAAACAGAGGCCCTGCATTGTTTTCCCACACCGTACTTAACTTTGATCACTATTATGACTTACTAAACATTATCATCTAATTATCGCATTCATGTTACATGTTTTTATTACTACCTTCACAACTATATATATCATCAAGTTATATATCAAACTCTGAACACAGTTACTTGAAGTATGTGTACTATCAAATTTATGGTTGCACAACCACCAAAATTAATTTACTTATAGTAAACGATATGTAACAGATAGTAAACACTTTTATCACCAATAGATTATCATGTCTTCATCAAACTTCTTAACCCGAACTTTCTATACAAATAATTGCTTCAATTAAGACAAAGCATTTAACTGACAGTGAATGATACCAAATCGAATAAGATGCTAGAACCACAAAGTGAATCAATGTAGGCTTGTATTTGGTCACTCCACCACATGCAGTCCGGTGAGGATCTACTGTGTGTCTTCTCTGCTACTAAGTGACACGAACACATCCTCTTTTATATTAATAGAACAGAGGTTACATCACTTTGGCCTTGTACGACATTTCAACATAATAATTACAAAAAGACTATGAATGATACATAGGTTCATTTGGTGACCTAACACTGGTATGCATGGTGGACTCGAACCCTAATACAAACTAATCTTCATCCACAATTCCTTGTATATACATTTTTCGAGCTTCGTCAAAAGTGAGCTTGGTTTTCTTTTGGAGAGCCTTCAACAATTTTTGTACATGTTCACGATCACGAAGTTGTGCTTTCGAGCTGATAGAACTAGATGTGACAGCCTAATTAAGTAATTTTTGGCTTTGATCCTACAAAAATGCTTCTTGAAGATAAAAGTCATTCTTTAATGCCACTTGCATCGGGAGGTCACTTTCGACAATCTTTGTATCCAATCGTTGTAATCGATCCTGCTGGATGCCTAATTTCTTTTCAAGCCATTCCATCTCCTCAAAATGAAACTGGATGGTCTTGAAGTATGCCTAGCGTTCCTTCTGAGTGGCTTCCAACTCTTTCTTCACTTGGAGTTTTTGGCCAATTTCATCGTTTAAAGCTTGCGCTTTTTGGAATAATTCTTCCTTCATAGTCGCTAACTCTGATTCCCATTGAACTGCTTTAGCATTGTTGCTCTAGCACAATGATGAGAACCACGTTAAGAAGCTCCATCTCCTTAATGTCAATCCGTGGAAGAGATATGAGTGATATGAAGATCGTGAACGTGAGATGTAGTGAGAGTGGTGAGAAGCATAGAGATGCACACACACAACAAAGAGACAAGCAAGACACAATGGAAGGTAGGAAATCAACTCTATTGCTCAAGATCTCAATTACAAGCTCAAATAGCTCTAAGCTCACACTAACCAACCTAAAAAATGAGCTCTCTAGCTCTTTTTATAGATTCTAGACTAGTTTTGATCGGTTTCACATCTAGTGATCGGCATAGTTAAAAAATAGGTCCTAGATGCTATTTGAAAGGGTAAACGGTATCTAAAAATAACCAAAATTGGTACACTCATTCTACCTAAGCTCCTCAAGCTCAAGGACTCCTCGGCTTGCACAAAATGGAGCTATAGATTACAAAAAGGGTTTTTCTATATCACATATGTTACAAAAGTGATGAAAATCACTGTTGGAGGTTTTGAAAAGTATTTATAAAATATAATTCTTTGAAAAATGATTCAACTGACTCCCTGCTCTGTCTTTACATGCTTCCGCGTCTTCTATGCCTCTAACTGCTGCCAACACCCCCTTCCTCTTACTTCTATCGTCCTCGACAGAACCTTGTTGTGCGGTCCGTCGGATGTAGTTCTGTAGGAGGTCTTGAGCGAGGGTGTGCTCTGATATTCGAATGCCTCAGGCCAGATCTGCCTCGAGTTTCTCCCAATCAGTTGGCTTCGGTTCATCTGATGGCGGGAGTCAAGAGTGCATGGAATATACCATCTGTTCATAGGCAAATAATTGTAAGAGGTGTGTAGGCCTGCTGATGAACACTTCTGAGTGATATTCCCAGAAACCGGTTGTGAACATTTCTTCGAAAGTCTGCTTATAACACGCCGGTAAGTACTTGATTCTACAATGCCAGGCATAACACACCCGGAGCGATGGCGTTGTACTCATATCATATGCAAGATCTAGATTGCCGTGCTCGAAACCCGGGGTGTTCACATGGGGTGCCTTGACGCGACGGAAGACTTTGAAAACCATCTGCATCATGTCAAACATTTTGACAGTCATGTGCGCTGCTATATTGTCCATATGTTTTAAGGGAGGGATCCAGTGGCGAATCGTTGCCATCATGTACCCGACTGTAGGTGGTCCGGTGGGTGGAGTGAAGTACAGGTAATTTAACCAATCCTTGCATTGCTTGTTGTTTTGTACTTTAATAGCGAATGCCTTCTAGGAGCGGCGATGTGGCACTGGTCCCCAACATGGGTTGTACTTTAAGTGTAGTGGGGCCTTGACCCAAGTACTCATCATTTCTGGATAATTCTGTAAGAGATCCTTGCGCCAATCTGGTTGATAGATTTCGCCTCGTTGCGCATCTAGTGGCAAATCGTCAGGCTCAAACTGCATAGCGTGAGAGGGTTTCTTGCCTGTTTCTTTCTCTATGGCTAACTGATATTCCACCATTAACATGAAATAGGGTTTATACTGTAGTTCATGCCCTGATATGTATCTGCGAGGGGCCAAATGAGCAAAGTAGGGCGACTGTAAAATGCATTCTTCAATCATTGCCATGGCATGTAACTGTGCCTCTACCCTTATTGAGTGGGTTGTTCCAAGTTCTTCTATCACTTCATCCATGTGGGAGTTGGAAGTTCTAAAGTCGTCTGGCCTTCAGTCGTGACTCGTCCACTTGGGATGGGTTGAGGTTCATAAGCTTCTTCAAAAGTTTCCTCCACCGGAATAGTCACTGTTTCTTCCTCTGCTGGTAGTTCCGGTGGAGAGTTTGGCCTTGGGGATGCTTCATAGACTGCTATCTGTGATTGAAGTGTTGACACCTCGGCCCGTAATGCGTCGAGTTCCTCTAGGATGTCAGGAGATGGGTCCACAGGAGCTGGTAGTCCTTGTTCTATTGGTGCTCTTAACTGGAGTAGTTTATGATCTTCTTTCAACTTCTGATATTCCTCATTCATGTTGTCATACTCATCTAACAATCTGACATGATCCTCTAGCAACATTTCCATAGATTCTGAGGGCACGACTTAAAAGCGACTGGGGCTTAATGGTTGGTCTGGTTGATCTAGGGTAGCTTCTAAATTCTCTCTGTTCTGTTCTTGTAAGCACTGATTTTCTTCTTTTGCTTCTGCCAAGTGTCGTCTGAGTAAGCCCATGTTCCTAGTGAGCGTCGCATTCCGAATAGTCTGGGCCCTTAACAAATTATCAAGATCTGTGACAGCCTCTTTGGTCTTTTCTTCACTTTCTAGTTCCAGTTTATGATAAGCGTCTTGTAGCTCTTGGTAGCAGGTGTTCAATGAGGCATTCTCGATGGTCAGTGAATTGAGCTGCGACTGTAAATCATTGGTTGTCTTCTGCAGCTGCTGATAATTAGTTCCCAGAGATGTGAACTCATCTCTTACTTGAGTCATGCAGGTGAACATCTGTCGAAATGCAGTATCTACAGTGGGTGATAATATTAACGATGTGCTAAGTGAAGATGCAGTGGGTGTAGATGCAAAGGGAAAGTGGATGCTGTGTTTATTGTGGAAAAAAGTGAAGTGCCTAAATATGATTGTGCCATGAATGAAGTGAGTGGTGGTGCGGTGGGTGGTGAGATATCCATTTCATTGGACGTAGTGTCAAGTGCGGTGACCGTGAATAGTGGAGTGATCGTGGGTGCTTGTGTGGGTGTAAATACAGGATTTACAAAAGTTGAAGAGTAATTTACAGAGGGGGTCTCTTGTACTCCTTGGTGGAAAGGGGAAAGAGGAATTACGGTGGGTCGAGGGGGTGAGATGGGGGAAAAGGTCAATGGAGGTGGAAAGGGAAATAAGGGTCGTGGAGGTGTGGGGAAGGATGGGAAAGATGGATGGAGAAATGGACTGGTTAGAAAGGTGGATGTCCGAGGAGGAAAACTAGGTTGGGTGGGTGCAGGAATTGTGGGATGAATGGAAGTAAGGAGGGCTTCTGCTACTTCGACGTGGAAGGAGGTGGATGTTTTGGGAGAAGGAGGGTGTATGGGGGAGACTGGATGGATGGGAGGTGAAAGAGGAACGGTTGGAGTGGCAGGTACTTCGGTCACAACAGTGGTATGTACAGTAGTAGTGTGGGGTGGGGAGTCGACGAGGATAGCTTCTTCGGCCGCATATCTTTTAGGAATTAGGCATGCTTCCCTGGCCTGTTGGGATGACTGAGCACCTGTGGGTACACGAATGTATTCGCCTAGTTTTGATAGTAGTCGTACTCGTCGGGGGTCATATTGCGGTAACGGCTTCCTCTGCAAATATCTTAATGCTTCGCTAGATCCCACTGATTTGACAAGTTCCCTGAAGCCTTTGATGTATACTTCTTCGAAACCACCTGTGATGAGTTCTTGTTCTATGAGTGCTTGGCTCTCTTCCTTAGTTAACTTCTTATGCACCCAAACCTTGGGTGTCGGTTTGCTATCCTTGTTCGTCTATCTACACATGTTCTTGGGAGTCATGAGTGCCCTGGCTCGCTTCATCATTGCCCTCATCATTATCTGTCTCTATTCTTTCTCCGTCCGAGCTGGATACTACTTGTCCTTGTTGTTGATCCGGGGGAGCGGTAGGGTAGCTTGGACGTTCATATTCTTGAGAAAAGATATGACCTTCAGAAAACTGAAATTCGTTTGAGAAAGCATCTAGCATTTCAAATTCAAACGTCGTATCCAATGGTTCTGCTTCCATGTTGGGTATTGGAAAAGAAAATGCTTCCGCACCAATAGTGGTGGGAACTTCTGCTGTAGTGGTGGTAGGTCCTTGGACTGATGTTGCCTGTGAGGTGATTGCACTGGTCGTGCCTTCTGTAATGACAGGTTGAGATAATCGTATGTGAATAGGTTGTACAGTTACAGGGGCTTCTATCGGAGACTGTTCTAGAGAGGGTTGCGGTGACGGCTTTCTTTGCTGTCCCATTGAATGCTTTCAACTCCTCACTTGTCATTGCACGCTCTATTGGCAAGTCGCATGCCAAACACATATATACAATCCTTGTAAGAGCGAAGCATCCATTGATTATCTTCTTTCTTTCCCATCTATGTTGTGCTAAGTACAACTGATCAATTATCCAGCTTGCTAGGTCTACCGTTTGAGGTCCAGTACATGCTAAATATAGCCCAAACCAGATACGCTTATGGGGCATGGTGAATCTATCCTGAGTGGGGAAAGCAAAATGCTGCATGCATATCTTTAATGGTTTAGAGAGCTCAGGTGTGATCGCCAAAATATCTTCCCATTTAGTAACATCCCCACGTTTCATAGGCTCTGGAATTAGCCTTTCTCGTTCTGTCGGCGTATGCGTTCCATGTATCTTAATAGCAGCTCTAATCAAATCTTTAGACAGATAAAACCTCTTAAAGGGCGGGTCATTTACCAAAGATGGCAAAATGAATGTGCCTGGTAGATCCTTGTTCTCTGAAGCTATCAAAGTGGTTGCTAGATAATAGCATCGGTAGAAATCTGGTTTAGGCAAAGGATCACTGAAATATTATGTGAAGCATGCTCTTGCCCAAACATGCGTTAAGTCTTTTGTATTCTGTAGTCCTTCGAACTCTCTTGATAAAAAATGGTACTTGCTCCATGTACGGTGATCAAACGCCAAATTGGCCTCAAAAATAAAATCTGCATCCGCCAATGGTCGTGCTAAACTTTGGAACCAATGAGAGTTCCGATGAATTTTTTCAGTATATCCCCTAGGAGAATCGTCGATTGGCATAGGTCCGGGAAATCATTGAAATTCTGTTGGTTGAGCCGTCGGATGGGGTTCCGCGAGTAGTTCACCAATATTTTCCATGGGTACACTGGTGCCAGCTTCAGATGGTCCTTCTGCCTGCATGATGAATGATTGCGAGTGTGTAGCGGATCTGCTACAAAAGGTTAACATATTAGTACGGAAATTAATCATGATCCCATTAAAGTGAGACCGCAATCCCTTTCCATAATCGATGTGTAACCCGTGTAGCCGAGTGTTGTAATATGGTTTATGGAATGATTTCTTGCAAACTAATGTAGGTCTCTAGACACCTACATGCTTCAGATGATGCATACATTTCTTGATGAGATGTTATTACAAGTGATGTTGGGTTATAGTGTGTGGATTTATACAAGGTTCAGTTGTGAATGAGTTATTGCAAGGATGGTGTTTAGTCAGGGTGGGAGTAATGTTAGATAAGGGGGTCGAAAAAATAGTATGGATACGTTTCGGTATCCACTTCCTAAGAGTTTCTGAGTGGGTAATATGTTTCTGTTGAGGGACAAAAGGTGATTTCGGATGTGGTATTGAAGGGTGAAGAGGTTTCTGAGGAATATATATTACATGGCTTGAGGGTTGAGCTATAATACACTGTTTGGGTACCCAAATCTGCGTGGGTGTGGGTCAATTTGTAAGGTACTTCTTGGCGATCCAAATCTGTCGAATGTTCGTACTCGTAGAATAAGTTCGAGGCTAACTTTCGTGCATGTTGTTTCAATGTATATACTAGGACTAAATCTCCTTCTTTCAAACCTTTATCTTTCACATGCGCATCAAAATATGCTTTCTGTCACTTCTTTGCTTCGTGTATTCTTGCTACTGCTTTCAGCCTAGTTTCTCCTAATCGCTCCAAGTCCATTATTCTTGCTGATAATTCATGGCCGGTCCACTGATGTTCTTGTGCAACCTTAAGGGTCGGTATCAAGAAGTCCAAAAGAAGCACAACATTCTGATCAAAAACCATTTGAAAGGGAGTTGCATTGAGTACGGTCTTGTAGGCCACTCGATATGCCCAAATAGCGTGGTGTAAATGTTTGTCCCAATCTGAACATTTGTTGTTCACGAGTTTCGTCAGTACGTTACAAAGGATCTTGTTAGTGCTTTCAGCCTGACCATTGGCTTGAGGATGATATGGGTTGGATTTCTTGTGAATCAGCATAAAATCATGTAACAAATATTCAATGACTTGGTTTAGAAAGTGAGTTCCTCAATCATTCACTAACTCTATAGGCAGCCCATATCTTGTAAAGACATTTTCAAATAAGAATTTTGCAGTCGTGTGTACATCATTCTTTTTTGTGGCTTTTGCCTCTACCCATTTGGTAAGATAATCTGTCGCAACAATAATGTATTCAGCATGAGTACCTTTTGCAGGGGGGTTAATGGGTCCTAGAAAGTCTATACCCCACTTAGAAAATGCACGTCCGCCCATCATGGGTTTTAATGGCATTTCATCTCAGCGAATAGGAAATTGAGTTCTTTGGCACACATCACATCTCTTGACATAGGTATGTGCATCCATGTGAAGAGTGGGCCACCATAATCCTGCAAAGAGGATGGGTTTGATGATCCTATCGGGTCCAAAATGACCTCTTGCAACACCTTGGTGTGCAATCTCTAATACGCCCAAGTAATCGCTATCATGAACACACTGTCTTAAATATCCATCTCATCCTCGTTTGTATAGATTATTGCCAATAAGTGAATAGTCTTGAGCTTCCTGCTCTAGACTTTGTTGTCGCGCGAAGGTCATTCCTTGAGGGAATGTTTTCGTCCTCAAGTATGTCACTAAGGGTTCACTCCATTCTGGTGTGAGAGACACGTTATAATGTGGCATGTTCTACCGGTGGTCTTTCACAACAAACATGGCATTCTTTAGATGTTTTGAATGATGTTGCGTTAATGCACCTATGTGGGCTAATTGCAACCAATTCGCATGTTCCGATTCATCTACACAACAAGCAAGAATCTTTTGATTATCTTGTTTATATATACTTCCTACTATTATTTGATATTTTTGAGACTTGGTAATCTCTCCTTCCTTGATCCTTATCCTAGGATTCTTGGGTCCATATGTGAGAATAGGGACTATCGGCTTAGCCCATTATGGTGCTATCTCAAGGTTAAACAAATATGCATACAGTAATTCATTGGCTATTCCTTGAGGAGCTTCTCCTGTGGTTAGTCTCGAGAGGTGGTCAGCTCTAAGATGTGTCTTTGCTTTCCTGACTATTACTTCAAAATCATACTCCATGAGTAATAGAAACCAACATATCATTCGTCCTGTGTTACATGGCTTATTGACTAAGTACAATAGGGCTTGATGATCTGTAAAGAACTTGAACTTGTTTGCCAACAAATAATGCCTGAATTTCTTTACTACGTAGATCATTCCTATTCCTTCTCGTTCCGTAGTGGTGTAATTCCTTTCTGCTGCGTTCAATTGTCTGCTCGCGTAAGCTATGGGGAGATCTATATTACCTTCACTCGTGGGTTGTGCTAACACACATCCTATGGCATAGTTGGATGCATCCACATGTACATGGAATGGCTGACTCCAATCTGGGGTTGTCAATATAGGTGCTGAGCACAAGCGTTGTTTGAGTTCATTGAATGAATTCTCACACTCATCTGTCCATTCAAACTTGGTCAAAAGAGAGTACAATGGCTTGGCTATGATTGCATACATGTGTATGAATCGTCTGTAATAACCACAATGGCCCATAAATGCCTGTACCTCTTTTGCATTAGTTGGTCTAGGTAGATCGACAATTACCTTCACTTTTTCTTCATCCGTCGAAATTCCATTCTTTGACACAATGTGTCCTAGAATTTTGCCTTGTCTGACCATGAAAACGCACTTTTCTGGGTTCAGACAAACTTGATATTCTCGACATTTGTCAAATACTTGTCTTAGTTCTGGGATATGAGTCTGTCTCACATTCGAATGAGCACATAAGTCATCGACATAGACTTCCAAATTCTTGCGTAAAAACTCCTTAAAGACGTGGCACATGAGTCGCTGGAAAGTGGCAGGTGCATTTGTCAAGCCAAATAGCATCACACGAACTGCAAATATGCCCCATTCTGTGGCAAATGCCTTGTGTTGATCTTCTGGAGCAATGGCTACTTGATTATAGCCTGAGAAACCATCAAGAAAGCTGTAAACTTCCTTGCCCGCAACTCTTTCCAATAAATGTTCCATGATAGGAAGAGGATAACTGTCTCTAATCGTGGCAGCATTAGCTTTTTTAAGGTTAATACACACATGCAATTTTCGATTCTTCTTGGGCACAATCACAATGGGGGATACCCATTCAGTATGCTCAATCTCGTAAATGAATCCTGCTTCTATCAAGCGATCTATTTATTCTTTAATCTTCGCAGCGTAGTTATCATTGTACGTGTATGGTTTCTATTTTGTAGGTTTTGCATCTGGAGTCATAGGGATTCTATGGGAACATATATCCAGGTCTACTCCTTTCAGGTCTTTGTAACTCCAAGCGAACACATCTCTATATTCGTGCAATAGGGCAACTAATTCTTCCTCTTCTTCATTCGTCAAATCATGCCCTATGTATGTACATTTTTCTTCTCCTTCTATGGAAACTATGATTTTTTTGGTTTTCTCTTGGTTATCATATACTTCTCCAATGTCAGCTTTTCTGTTAGGCATTCGACCATGATTCTTCCATCTTCTATTTCATACTTCTTGAAGTTCTTCGGAACCTCAAACAAAGATTCTTCTTCTTCTGACATGGTTTCTTTCTTCTTTCTTTTCTTTCCTTCACTTTTAGTAGTCACTTGAGAGGTTAACCTCATCTCATTCATAATTTCTTCGTGTTTCTGAGGGTGAGTTTCTACTTCGTAGAAATGTTCTTCCTTTGATGCAAAGGGTGGATCCATAATAATTGACTCTAAATCGAAATCACTCGCATCCTCAAATGCATCAGTGTTAGGTTCACATTCTTCAATAATCGAATCACACATGACTGGCTCTATCATGAAAATTGAGATGTCATAGCCATCCTCGTCACAGTGGGGTGTCCATTGTTCTTCATTGATGGCTACATCCATGGTTGCTAGGATTTCTGCCCAACCATGGGGTTCAAACTCCTCATCTGGAAATACTACAGGTGCGTACGCTGGGTCTTGAAGAGTTCGTGGATGTTGTTCTGAACCTAAAGTCCTGGCTTCTAACCGTTCTTCCTCTTGTTTTGCTACTTTACACATCCATAAATGAGTATCCTCATGCAACCATGAGGGGTCTGACTCTAATGAGTGTACCGATTCTGTTTCTACCTGTGTCTTATGGATGGTATTCCATCGTATTGGGGGTACGTCTCGATGAGAATAGTCTTTAAGATTGACTTTTTTAGTTACTCTTAAATGTTGCAAGTACAAAGAATTAGTTCCCCAATCTTGTACGATTTGCAATTGACGCATGAATGGTCGTCCTAAAATCATCTCGTAAGCATGATTTTTTGCAAAATCACAAATGGCAAAAGTATGCTTAAACTCCATACCACAAGTGGTGAGAGATATGCCCTCTAGTAAGCCTAATGGTTTCTGTATATGTCCATCAGCCATTTGTAGCTTCATCCTGGTAGGTCTCAATGTTGGCTTACCCCAACATTTCCATAAAGCGGTGGTAGCGATGGCTACTCCAGCTCCTGAATCTAAGATGGATTTGGTGCTATAGCCCTGATGGGTTATTGGAAGGTAAGTGTTACCTTCCTCTCCTTCGCTTGCATCTCCGATTCTTTCTATGGGTATCTTTGGTACCTTCTTGAGTGATCCTGTCTGTGAGGGAGTAGTAGCAAGCTCAAGGAATTGATTTGCTACATGTTTCCACAATTCTGGTTTAACCTTTAATAATTCCTCTAGAGTGAGATTACATTGTACTTTGGTGTTCTTGATCACTTCCGTGTTTCTAGGGATCACTGATTCTTCATTCCTCACTATTATCGTGGGTGCTCTCATGCTAATAGACTTAGCTTCCCAAGGTCCTGTGAACTCAGGTAATTCTTGCAAAGAATTAGTTTCAAATCCTGTGTTTTCACTCAGTTGCTCTTCCTCCACATCATCATAAATAGAGGGGATGTCTTGGGGAAATTGCTCTTGCAAATCATCTATTTCTTGAATAGGAGGATGGGTGCCTTGTTCTTTTCTCCATTTCTCTTCTTGGATTTCTCTCAGAAATTCATGTGAGTACCTATGTATGGAAGACAGGTTGTCTTCACCCTCTATGTTTGGTACTTGAGACAGGGATGGTGCATTCCTTTCTTGTGTCTCTGAGGCAATAGGGTTCCTATGCTGATTCTTTTTCTCCTTGCTATCAATCAAATATTCTAGCCTCTCCATTAGTCCTTGAAAGTGTAATTCCGGTTTAGCCATGTTATTCCAATTTAGATATCTAAAGGCTTCGAACATTGCTTGTGCTAATTCTACCATCTTCATGCAAAGTTTAGTCCTCTCAATTTCTAGAGCAGCTCGAGGGTAGTTCTTACTCATTTCAGCTATTTGGGGTCCTTCGTTTATTCTAGCCTGATATGCACGAAACATCATGTCTAGGTTTTCTGGTATGGGTTCCGCTAGAACTGATACTGATCTCTGAGCTAGATTCTCTTGATTCAATTCTTGTGAAGTCAACTCTAGGATTTTGGCTCTCGATTCTTTTAGACTTCCTTCCAACTCGGTTATCTTTTTACTCCATTTTCTCTTGATTCTTTCTCTAGAATCTTTCCATGATTTTGTCTTTTTACTGCTAGATTCTCCAACTTCACTAGTTCCGGCTACTTTCTCAGCATTAAGTTGTTGATTTTGTAAGAGCACCTGAGCTCTTGTTATAGCTTGGATAGGTACGTATGTAGGGTTGGATCCATCTGCGTTGTGTACAATACCTATCACGTTGATCGGTGTCACATTTGAAGCATTAGCAAGGTTCTTAGGACAATCTTTTATGATGTGCTCTTTACCACAATCGGCACAAAAGCCTTGTATCTTATAATATTGAGACTCTCCTGCTATTGGGGGATGTGGACAATCCTTTATGAAATGATCTCCTTGGCACCTAAAGCATGGTCCTCTAGGGCCCTGGGGTCTCTGTTGTCTCAATTGGGGTCGTGGATTAAGGTTTGTGTACATCACGTTAGCGTAGTCGGGCTCCCAACTAGGTTCCAATGGTGGACTATCATATTGATATGTTTCCACGTGTTTTGGTGACTCTGAATAATATGCGGGTGGACTATCTACATGAGTAGAGTCAAAACTGTTAGAGTTCGGATCACTATCAGTAATTAGGGGTGAAATGGGAACTAAAGCCCTATTGAGGTTTTCTTTTGCAACAGCATATTTGACTGATATGACATTAGCTGGCAGGGGAGCCTGCTGAGCTAAAACAGGTTGTGGTCTCTGTTGAGCCTGATAAGGATAGTTCTGAGGAGGCCTATAGTAATGAGGCTGAGCATTGTACTGACCTTGATTCCTACCTGGCTGTGGGTATGCTTGCGGGTGGTTCTGTCTCACTGCTTATTTGTTGTATGGACAGTCTTGAGCGGTGTGATTTGTGTATCGTCTCTCCATCGTACAGTATTGGCCACTAGGGTTGGCTTGCAGTTGTTTTTGCATTGGGACACACATTTGCCAAATGATTTCCACCACAGGTGTAACAACGTACATTAGTTGTTAACTCAGACATCCGTTTACTAGAAACTCCTAATTTCTGGGCCACTTTTTCTGCTAGGTCCTCTATTGAGCTAGACAATTTCGTGGATGCTAGAGATGAACAATCTGAGTCCTTATAAACCTTTGAGAGTTCCAACTCATCTCCTAAGTTGTCCTCAATGTCTATTCAAATTCTTACACATTGCTCTAGCGTTCTAGGTTCCTTCAAGTACACATAGGAGCGTAGTTTAGAGCTCAACAGGCCATCTAAAAATAATGACACTTGCTTGGCCTGTGAGGGTAGCTCTTGCATTGGACATCTTTCAACATATTGTCTAAACCTACGTCGTGTGATTCTAACTGTTTCCTGAGGGGTCTGTTTGAAACTATGAATCAACGAAGACGTGTTATGCCTGATCCCACTTTTAGAGAATTCAGTGATGAACGACTCTAAAAAGTGATGGATATCTCTAAATTGCCTTTGTTGCAATGGTTGAAACCAAGTTAAAGCTGTATTCTTGAACGTTAGTCCAAATGCGTTGTATTGCGTGAACATGTCTTCTACTTGCTCTGCTCGTAGCACTTGCTTAAATTCAGCAACATGGTCATAGGGATCTCCTATCCCAATGAAGTAGTTTTTCATGGATTTTACTAACTGAGTGGGTCTCAATATTCTTGCGTGTTCACGTGGTCTAGGTAGAGGAAAATCATCTCTACCACCTGGCATTCTAGGTTCTCTTTGTCTTTCCACTCTATCGATGTCTACGGTGGTTCTATCTCTCCCTATGGGATGATTGAAGCTGACTTCTGGTCTCTCTCTGTTCTTGTCTCTTTGATTAACGTGGGCTGAGGATGTTCCTGCCCCTTGTTGACTCGTATTTACGTTTGTTCGAGATGGAGGGAATACCAACTCCCCTCTCCATGTATAGGTATTTCTTGCGTGGTCTGGTACTACAAATACCCTTTCTGAAGTTTCATCCAGATATACCACCTTTCCAGGTGTATCCGGGTCCTTGAATTCATAGATTATAATGGAGCCTATCTCACTATGTTGTTCCGTTCTGTATCTCCAAAATGCTTCGTCAGTTTCTTTATTCACAAACAACTCTATGCTTCTGTTGTCTTGAGGGATCCACTGTGGAACTAGTACTCGTGTCAGAACAGATTTCCCTCTAGGTGTTCTAGGTTCTTCTCCTACTGGTTCCTTTCCTTGGGATTTAACTTCCGTCTCTAATTGAATTACACCAAACTCATTCGTATTGTTTGGCTGAGTACTTATGATGTACATCGTTCCTTCCTTGTCTATGTATGCGTCTCTTTCAAATTTCACCACTGGACGTTCCAATCCAATGGGTTGATCCGGGTTGTGCATTTGCACCACTTGTCTTTGTAAACCATCCTCATAGATGTGAGCACCTAAGCGGTTGGTTCAGAGAAATTCTAATTGAGTTCTATAGGGTCCTTCAGGTCTTTCCAAATATGCTACGTTTGACCCTCCTTCTGGTCTCTCCGTGCTAAAAGCCATTTCTGATTCACTCGTATCTGATCTCTCGTAGGGGTAATTACTATTCAATTGTTGTGCCCACGATCGTGCAGTAGTTCCTACGCTTGCTTCTGATGATCTAAGGCTTCATCGGTCTGACTTACCTATGTGTTTGCCCGATCTAAGGTTCATGAATTTACTCCCTAGTACTTCTAATCGTCACTCGTTCTTTGTTCTTTTTTGCTTGATTCTTTTTTAGTGCTATTAAGTTCTTGTCTTGTTTAACTGTATGCGTCAGGAATCGACTTTCCGTTATATTTTTGAGTGCTCGTTCCGTCAGACTTAAGTTCTTTCCTTGAGGTTTTCGTATCACGCACCTTTATCCTTAGTCTTAAACTTGAAAAATTAAATCTCTTGAACTTGATGTGTTCCTATCGTCGTTAATCCAATCCACAATGCTAACGTTTAGCTTAAGCTAATAATTGACTGAGGGGGTTGAGTAATCTTCCAACCTCAAGTCAGCTTTGTTGGTTGCCCTGTTGCCCAAGAAGCCGTGCTTCCCAAGCCCTGCGTTCTTCACTGCCTTGCTTTGTGAGCTATAAATCTCAAAAAACGGACTTCGGATGAAAAAGATATGAGCGTTCAGGCCCTCGGGGGTAAAAACTGACAAACAGGTTTTTCTCCAAATATGAGCTAAGGGGTCTCCTATGAGTCTAATCACCCAAAAATTTGCAAAAAATAGCCCCAAAATTGGTCAAAAATTGAAACCCTAAAAATTGCATTTGGGGTGGCCAATCGCGATGGTCTGCAACAATCGCGATGGTCTGGGACCGTTGCGATGGTCCAAGTGAACCGTCGCGATGGCGTGACACAATCGCGATGGTCCGAAATTGCGAACTATCATGATGGTCTGAAATGAATGATCGTGATGGTCCAAAAACGAACCGTCGGGATGGCCCGATTGACGAACAATCGCGATGGTGTCAGTCAATGGTCAACGCGAACCGTCGCGATGGTCCGAGTGAACCATAGCGATGGTCATGGGCGCAATGGTGTGAGCCAATCGCGATGGTCCGATTTTGAGTCGTCACGATGGCATACCTGGGACAGCCGCGATGGCGTGACTAGCGAACAATCGCGATGGTTTAGCTTGCCACGTGGCAGCGTTGGCACGATGGCATGAGCCAATCGAGATGGCGTGGAGTCGACGGGATCGTCGGGATGGTCCAAGTGAACTGTCGTGATGGCTCAAGTGAGCCATCGCGATGGTGCGAGACCGTCGCGATGGTCCAGCCGAGCCGTCGCGATGGCGTGAGCCAATCGCGATGGTGTGACACAATCACGATGGCATGAGCCAATCGCGATGGTCCACCAAAATGCAAATTGCAAATGCAAGTTTAGATTCGTGGATGCGCTTGTGTCGCCTACCTCTTGGTGTGGTCGCTTACCAAAAGTGCCGAACTTGGCAGACCATCGCGATAGTCTAACACACACGGTAGATTTCTGACAAAAAGTGAAATTTTACCTTTTGCAAGCTTTCCTGATGCTCTGGAGCACTGTACATGCAAGAAAACTCAAAAACACAATAGCACATGCAAGCACAAAAGCTCTCTCTCACTCTCTCGCATGCACAAATGAGGGGAAATGAGGAGAATGGGTGGATATGGTGAATTTTCTGATTTTTTTGGAGTGGAAGATGATGATGTGGTGATGAAGATGGAGTGTGGGGGAGGTGAAAAACACTAAAAAATAACTAAAAACAACAACAAAAACTAAAAATTTTACCTTCCAACGCCACTTCTTGCTATACTCTTACCATCACACACTCATCCTAGACTCGATCCCCGATGGTGGTGTTGATATATTTAGGTAGTGATGTGTGTGAAGACACTAGGACCGCCGAGGCACTTTTTTCCCTCTTTAGGAGTTTTTTTTCCCCCGGCTTGTATATACGCCTATTGCCCTAATGGGCTACTTATCTTTGTACATTCTATAATAATACATTCAGTATTGTGTGTTGTGCTCCAAGATTCTTCTTCTTCCTTGTGCTGTTCGTATGCTTCCGCATATGTCTAACTCCAACAATTGGTATCAGAGAAGGTCCTCGCTTCATCTAGGGCATCGTCGACACTCCTCCTATTGCACGAATCGCACGAATTTTGGTGAGCTCGTTTCGGCCTCCGAACGCACTATCGCAGTGCTTGTGCAGGCTATTTCATCTTTTTGTGCCAAAGGTATATACCAATTTCTATTCGCCAGTATAAGCATCTCGAAGTCTGCGACAGGTCTAGCAGATTTCGTCTAGGCAATTCTGTTCAACTTTTTGAGATACAGTCAGTTTTTTGCATCAAGGTATTTTAGTCACCATCCATGGCTAAAAGCAGTGATGTATTCCGTATGTTGGTTGTTGAGGATAAGTTGGATGGTACCAACTACCCGTTATGGGCTTATATGATGCAATATGTGTTGGTTTTAAAAGGACTGTGGAACATTGTGCAGGGTGTTGAAAAACGTCCTATCACACCTGCAACTATTACAATTGCAAGTACTGAAGCTGATGCAAAAGGTGTCGAAGATGATGATATTCTGCATATTCCTGTTCGTGTTGCGGTTTCTATTGCACCTACTGTAGAGCAGATTTGTTGGGATGGCAAAGATGCCCAGGCACATGCATTGATAGCTTTGTCTGTCAAACGTGCCATTATTCCTTACATTTGCCCCTGCATAATAGCTAAGGATGCTTGGGATACACTTACCACATTGTACCAAGCTAGGAATGAGGCTCATGTTGCTTACCTCCGAAAATAGTTGGAGAGTGAGCACATGAATGAAGGTGATTCTATGGACAGTTTCCTAACGAAGATCAAAGACTTGAAGGAACAATTGATTTTTGTTGATGAGGTTATACTAGGTAGCTCACTTGTGCAGACTGTTCTGAATGGTCTTCCTGATTCATATCAGAGTTTTGCTTCTACTCTTTGGTGATGATGAAAGGCAATCCGAATGCCTTATCATTTGAGGAGTTAGTCTCTGTTATGTTGTAGGAAGATCAATCTAGGCAGAACAAGTCCATTATGCGAGTTGCAGATCAAGCTTTCCTGGCTAGTCAGAAAGGCAAAGGAAAATGGAGCTCTTCAACTAGTAAGCAGAAATCTGCTACTTCTATATATTCGAAGAAGGAAGATAAAGATGAGAAGAAATCAGAAAAGCAGAAATTGTTTTGTAAGTACTGTAAAGGGAATGATCATATCATAAAGAACTGTCCAAAATTGGCTACTAAAGAGGCAAAGAAGAAAGAGGCTGGAATGGTTGTTGCAGAGGCCTCTACACCAAAAACAGAGTCTGCTAATCTTGTGCAGGAAGAAGAATGGGCGTTCACTACTGTTTGTAGTTTTGAACCATCTTCTCATGAGCAGTGCATGTCTGTAGTAGACTCAGATGTTTGGTATTTTGACAGTGGGGCGACCAAACATATTACCTCGCAGTGCAGTTTCTTCTCTTCACTCGAGCCTGTCCCTACAGGGAATACGGTTACATGTGCCAACAACTCCTCTTACCCTGTTATGGGAGTTGGTAAGATCATTTTGACTACTACTGATGGTAGTTCTTTCACTTTGTCAGATGCTTTATTTGTGCTAGGGATCAAGAAGAACCTGTTATCAGTTTCTACATTAGCCAAGATTGGCTTGGTTGTGAAATTTGTTGATGACAAGTGTACAGTTCATGATCTGTCAAATGGCGATGTGATTATTGCTTCTGGCATTTTATATCGTGGGCTGTATAACCTCATAGACTATGAAAGATCTGTAAATGATTTGGCATGTGCAGTAAATGATTCTCAGGCTATGTCAGATGCAAAGCTTTGGCATGCACGCTTTGGCCATCTGAATTTTGCTAGTTTGCTATGCCTGCAGAAATTTGAAATGGTGTCCTCTTTGCCTAAACTTGAGGCACCTGGGAAACATGTTCGTGAAGGCTGTATTTTGGGCAAAATGCAACGTTCGTCCTTTCAAAAAGATGGTTCAGTTCGGGCTACTCAGAAATTGCAGCTTGTACATACTGATGTCTGTGGTCCTATGCAGACACCTTCTTTTGGGAATTATCTTTACTTCGTGACTTTCATCGATGATTTTTCCATGCATGCATGGGTATATCCATTGAAGGCAAAGTCCGAAGTGTTCCTGTGCTTCAAACAGTTTTTGGTTTTGGCTGAAAATCTGTCAGCATGTAAAATGGGCACCCTCCGTTCTGATTCGAGGGGGGGAATATATGTCTTCTAACTTTAATGCATTTTTGGCTGAACGTGGGATAAAACACCAGTGTACAGTGCCGTATACACTTCAACAGAATGGAATTGTTGAACGAAAGAACAGGTCACTCATGGAGATGGTGAGGTGTATGGTCAAGAGTCAGGCTTCACCACATAGTTTCTGGCTTGAGGTTGTCATGTGTGCAACATATGTACTGAACAGGTCTCCCACTAAAGCGCTGCAGTCTATGACTCCATATGTGGCTTGGCATAACCGCAAGCCATCTGTTGCTCATCTGCGTGTTTTTGGTTGTTTGGCATATGCATTAGTGCCTGAACAACATCGCAGAAAATTAGATGATAAAGGAGTAAAATGTATTTTTGTTGGGTACAGTTCTGAAAGTAAAGGCTATCGTCTGTATCATCCACAGACTAAACTCATTCTGGTTAGCCGTGATGTTTTTGTGGAGGATGCTATTAAGCCATTGCTTTCATGTATTAAGGAGACATCTGTTAGCTCCAAAGACATGTATCTTCGCTGCCTCTTTTTACAGGTGGACAATCTAGTGTGGGTCCTAATGAGGCAACTTCTCAACCTTCGCAGGTTTCATGTGATGATGCAGATCATTCAATTTTTGATGCAAATTTACATGATGCACTTATTGATGAGAGAGCTGATATTGAGCAGGCAAGAACTATGCCAAAATGGTTGGTAGCGGTGATAGTAAATTAGATGCACCTTTATACTCGATCATGCTCTCATAGTGCCTCTTTTGCATCAGATTGCTATGCTATGGCTGCATCTAGTCTATGTGATGAGACTGAGCCCGTTTCGTTTGATGAAGCACAAAATTCAAAAAATTGGATGGCTGCTATGCAATCTGAATATGATGCAATAATGAAGAATGGTACTTGGTCTTTATGTGACTTGCCTCCTGGCAAGAAGGTCATTGGCACTAAGTGGGTATACAAACTGAAGCATAAACCTGATGGTACAGTTGACAGGTATAAGGCTAGGCTTGTTGCAAAGGGTTATGCACAGGAAAGAGGCATTGATTTTGATGAGACCTTTGCACCTACATGCCGTATGACTACTGTTTGGAGCATCTGTGCACTTGCAGCCCATCATGGTTGGAATGTACATCAGTTGGACATTAAAACAACATTTCTGAATGGTGGCTTGCATGAAGAAGTGTATGTTTTTCAGCCCTGTGGCTTTGTGCAGAAAGGGCATGACAACCAGGTGTGCAGATTAAAGAAGGCATTATATGGTTTAAAGCAAGCACCACGTGCTTGGTATGAGAAGATACATGCCTATCTGATTGCACATGGTTTTGAGAACAGTCCAACTGAAAGCACCTTATATGTTAAGCATTCTAATGATGTGCTTCTGATCATTGTTGTCTATGTTGACAACATGCTGCTCACTGGTCCTATTGAGAAGCATATTGCTGATTTTAAGGCTGATTTGCATGCCTCATTTGAGATGTCTGATTTGGGGCATTTGCATCATTATTTGGGCATTCAGTTTATGCATGTTGATGGTGGAATGGCTTTGTGTCAAATGAAATATGTTGACACATTATTGCAGCGTTTTGGCCTTGAAGACTGTAAGCCTATTGCCACTCCTATGGAGATAGGTTTACGTTTGAGTCTTCATGATGCTGGAGATGCATTTGATGCTGTTCTCTATCAGGAGGCTGTTGGACGCTTGATTTACTTATCCATTACTCGGCCAGATATTCAGTTTGCTGTCTCACAGATGAGCAGGTTTATGCATTGCCCAGAAGTCAAGCATTGGCAGACAGTTAAGCGCATCTTTCGCTATTTGAGTGGTACTCGGCTACTTGTAATGTTTTATCCCAAGGGGGGATCACTACCACCAGATTTGCATGCTTTTTCTGACTCTGATTGGGCTGGTTGCTATGACACTCGTGTGTCCACTAGTGGCCTTTGCTTCATGCTTGGTAGCTCATGTATATCTTGGTTGAGCAAGAAGCAGTCTACTGTGGCCACTTCCAATTGTGAGGCTGAGTATAGGGAAGCTTTCACAGTGACTGTTGAGTGTGTGTGGCTCAGACGCCTTATTGCTGATTTGGGTTTTGGTTAGACTTCTGCCACCACCAACTTCACTGATAGTCAGAGGGCATTGGCAGTTGCGAGGAACCCTGTGTTCCATGCTTGCACTAAGCACATTGAGGTTCATTATCACTATGTCAGGGAGAGGTTCTCTGCTAGGGAGATCAACTTGGCATATGTGCCCATGCAGGAGAACATTGCAGACCTTTTCACGAAGGCTCTGCCTTGGGAGAAGTTTGAAGCTTTCCACAAAGCTTTAGGCTTACTTCCTTTTGTGGAGTGATTTCCACATAGCTTGGCACTTCCTTATACATGAGTGCCAGCTCCTTGTTCAGCGCATCACTCCCAAGGGGGATTTGTTGATATATTTAGGTAGTGATGTGTGTGAACACACTAGGACCATCGGGGCACCTTTTTCCCTCTTTCGGAGGTTTTTTTCTCCTGGCTTGTATATACGCCTATTGCCCTAATGGGCTACTTATCTTTGTACATTCTCTAGTAATACATTCAGTATTGTGTGTTGTGCTCCAAGCTTCTTCTTCTTCCTTGTGCTGTTCGCGTGCTTCCGCAGATGTCTAACTCCAACAGGTGGCATAGGTTTGCTCCAGGTCAACAACTTGAGTACTTGTTACTTCTAAGGCTTTGCCCATCTTATCGAGAGCAGCATCTTTATCTGCCAGGGCTTGTCATAATTGCAGCAATTCTGTTTCTTGGGTAGACACGGTTCTGTAGTTGAGCCTCACTAGCACAAAGACCTAGGAGTTCCTCTTGAAGTGGGGTAATATTTGCTTCCAATACATCTAGCTTATGCTGAAATTCTTGATGAATTTTTTGCTTCTATGCAAGCATCTGAGATTGGATCGCTTCTAAAACCTGAATGATGTATTGACCAATGGCTGTTAGATTCAATATGGAAGGCGGAAAGGGAAATGGCAAAATAGAAGAAGATAGAGGCACTGCAAGTTCTGAAGAACAGGGTGGGGAGTAATTAGGGGATGCTGGAGGTGAAGTGGGAGACGCAGTGGCAGGGGAAGAAGTTACGAAGGGAGACAAAAGTGGTATTGAAGGGATGGTTGGAGGAATAGGGTGAGGTTGGGCAAAAGAAGAGGAAGTCTCCATAACGATTTTAGCAATAATGTTCAAATCTGCCTTGGGGGAAGAGGGAAGTCGAGTGGAAAGGTCATCAAGAAGTGTGGTGAGGATTTCTCGCGCAATCGATGAAATTGGAGGTGATGCAGAATCGATCTAGGGCTTGCTCAAGGAACTAGAAGGATTGGGATAATCTCCAGTCACCACCACTATGAGGCCTTCCGCGGTAATGGCTTTACCCAATTTGGTTACTGCAACATCTCGGAACACAGTTACATTGATTGAACCATCTTTTCGAGCAAGCTGAACACTTGTAGATAGTGGGTTGGAGGAAGCGGTGGACACTAGGAAAGAAGCGATAGCCACATGGTGTTGCTTCTTCGGGAAAGAGAACAACACTCTGTCATCATCATCATCAGCATCCATGTGCAAAGAGGTTGCCGTAACAAGAATAAGAAGTTCTTAGACACCGAAAGCAGCCACATTCGGGACAAGGAAAGAAAAGAGGTGTGGCAAGCAGGATAAAGGAAATCCCCTCTTGGACAACTGCTTGACAATTGCCTGACATTCCTTGTGAATGCGGCGGAAGTAGAGCAATGCCCACTTGATGGGCTCATGTGAAACCACATCAACGACTGAATAGATCGGTTGGGAGATTCCATATTTAGGTTTTTGTAAATTGATGGACAACAGAAGGAATTATAGATCATGACACTCAAGGGCAGGGTGACACATGATAGCGTACTCATTGGAGGACTTGCAGGGAAACAACTAATTCATAGTGGCAATCAGGAGGTGGGGGACCTCGATTTTTGTCCTCACTAGTGAGATGGAGATTATCCACAATATTGGAAATAGTAATGTGTGTGGTAATATAAAGGGTAACAATTGGCCATGCCATAGCTGCAGAAAGACATGCAGCAATGGCTCGGGCAAGGGTGAAAGACAATGGGTGATTCTGCACATTATGCCATGGCAATTTTGCGAAATGAAGCAATCCATCTACCCAAAGATACTCAACGAGCTCATCTAGGATGCCACCATGGCCTGAGCAAACACGAGCATGAACAGAGCACACAACGAGCACTAGCATGAACAGAGGACACACAAGAGAACAGCACACACATACACTAAAGAAAGAGAGTGCAAAATCACTATTTAAGCAATCCGTGTGAGACGACTGCATGCGACTAATCATAGAAGTGAGCAACACAAATAGCCCCGGCCATCGTGAATCGTAAAGGTTATAGCACTCCAATAAAACATAAAAGGTGGAGGGTGGCGCAGATTCGTAAGGTGCATGCGACAATTAAAAATCCAAAGTGACAAGAATGAAAGCAATTACGGCCAAATAGTCAACCAAAAATAATCGGAGTCGGTATAATGAGTTTACAATGGATGCCAAAGTTAAGCGGACGTGGAAGGTGGACCATAATGCCTTATTTTAGAGTCATTGACAAGGTTAGGGAGAACTGCTTCAGTAACTGTGGCCAACCAAAATGTAGCCGAGCCGAGCTAGGCAAAAATATGGTATGGACCAAATGACCACAATTTAAATTTACCTGCTGCACGATCAGATTTAGAATTATAGAATAACACCAATTGACCAACCTTAAACACAAGAGTTTTCAGAAAATGATAATGAGTTTTAGCTTGGCATAGCTGAACTTCTTATAACAGTAGAAAACTTTCAAGCCTTTGTTCATCAAGAGAGTGTAGAGTATCAATTCGAGCAGGTAATGATTCATCTCGTAATAATCTCTTCTCCAAGGCCACACATGAACTAGGTACAACCAACTCCATCTGTGCAATGGCCTCTAATCTATAAGCCAATTTAAATGATGTACACCCAGTAGCTACTTTAAACGTGGTTCAATAAGCCCACAACACAGCAGGCAAAAGCTGATCCCAATGCTCAGGATAGTTCAAAATAAGGTTCTTCAACATAGTGAGTAATGTTTTATTTGTACTTTCAGCCAAGTTGTTAGCGCACGAGTAATAAGGAGTACTAAACTTATGGATGATATTAAACGTGTGAGTCAGATCTTGAATAAGAGTGTTAGCAAAGTGGGTCCTTCTATCGGAGACAACTTCCAGTGGTAAGCCAAACCTGGGGAACACATCTTGCATCAGACACTTTGCCACCACCTAAGCGGTAGCAGACTGTACTACCCAATCTTCAGCCCATCTGATGGCATAATCGGTACAGCTTAGAATATATCGGTTATTAGTGGAGATAGTCGAAGGTGTAATGGGTTTGATGAAATCCAACCCCCATTTTTGGAAGGACTCTAGAGGTAGGACTGGCTGAAGAGGGAAATTGTAGAGACTGGCAAGTCCATTGACAGGCATCACATTGTTTAAAGTAATTATACACATCTCGTTGCAATGTAGGCCACCATAAGCCACATTGCAAAATTTTTCGACGAATTAAATTTGTCAAAAAATGCTCAGTTGAGGGAATAGTATGTGCCATGTTTATCACAGAGGGGACTTCATGAGGAGGTATACAACGGAGTAGAGCGCCAGAATGATCGACATAATATAATTGACCAACAATGATCCGAAATCGATGGCTATAAATTCCAAGTTTACGATGGGCCGTGTTAGACACCGAACCCAGTGGACAACTAGCAGTAAAAAAAATAATGAGTGTATCATAGTAAGAATCGGCAACAAGCAAAGCATTGTCAATGATAGTTGGTGTAGCAGTTGCGTAGATAGCGGGAGATGAGTCATCTATTCCCTTGGAGGTTCAGTGGAATCAAGTCTCGATAGAAAATCAGCAATAGCATGTGTCAAACCTGGTCTGTGTACCACATCATAGTCGAATTCTTAGAGTAGTAACTAGCACACAAGTCATCCACCCGAATGTTGTTGCCGCACAAGGTAAACAAAAGCCGCATGGTCTACATGAAAGGTGAATTTTTAGCCTAGTAAATAGTGTCTAAACTTCTTAATGGGGTATATTAATCCTAAACATTCCCATTCGGTGACCGAATAGCTACGTTCGATGGAGTTAAGATGTCCGCTTGCATAATAAATCATTTTATACCATTTATCCTACTGTTGCATGAGGACTCTGTCAGTGGTGATATCAGATGCATCAACAAACATGTAAAATGGTAGTTACCAATTTGGCGCCTATAGAATCGACGGCTTCGTAAGCAGAGTTTTAAGACGATTGAAGCTGAACTGACATTCATCAGTCCAACAAAACTAACATTCATCAGTCCAACAAAACTGACATGGGGGTACTGTAGTTAATTGCATAAGGGGAATGGTCAAATGGGCAAACCATTGGAGATGGTGGCCATGCCAGCAAATCTACCCTAGGAAGTGCATAACTTCCTTGGGTGTTGTGGGTGATTGTGCATCTAAAATTACATGGACTTTGTTAGGATCCACCTGTATTCCCTCTTTAGATATGATGTGGCCCAGGAGTTTGTCACAAGCCACTGAAAAAATAGACTTATTCGGGTTTAAGCATAAATGATACTCTCTACACTTCAAAAAACAACACTTGAGATGTTGTAAATGTGTAGCAGTGTTGTCGAACAACGAGAAATCATCCAAGTATATGTGCATAAAACTCATGAGGTAGGGCACAAATATCTCTTGCATGCAACACTAGGTGCATTCCATAAACCGAACCATATCATAGTACATGCATAGACTCCCCAATTAGTAATAAAAGCAGTTTTAGGGATATCCACCTCAGCCATTCGAACCTGGTTATATCCACTGTAGCCATCCAAAAAAGTATAGATCGCATGCCCAACTACGTCGTCCAACATACTATCGAGGAAAGGTAAGGGAAAAGGGTCCGGCACCGTAGCAACATTCAACTTGCGGTAATCAACACATATGTGTAATTGTTTATTCTTTTTAGGGATGATTATAGGAGAAATTCACATCGTGTGCTCCATGAGGACAATAAATCCAACCTTCAATAGCCTATCTAATTCCTCTTTCACATGTTGGGCATAATTAGGGTTCATTCAATAGCTATGTTGTTTAATGGGCCTTGCATCCAATTTTAAAACTACACGATGCTCATATTTCCAAGCCCTTCATATCATGATAATCCCAAGCAAAGACGCCAATAAATTCTTAGTAGGGTAAACAAATCCTCCTCGAATGTAGGAGCCAATGAGGCGTTAATCTTTACTGGGCACGGGTTAGTTGCATCTCCCAAGTTTAGTGACTAATTGATCATGTGGCATATAAAACTATCGGGGTAGAGAGAAGCCTTTCCGAGGAATGAAACAATTGTCTCATATCCTTAGAGCCTAAGAAATTCTTAATTTCATTAGCAGCATCATCCATGAGTGGTTGCGCTGTGCAGGTCACCGGAGACCAATTGTCCAACACCTGTTGTAAATCGATTGTTCCCAAAGACAGAAAATCCTGATTAGCATGTAGAAATGCTTCCTCCTCCTCGTCATTGAACAATCCCTCTAGCATATGCACTAGTTCTGCAAGTAAGCACATGAATGAAGGAGATTCCATGGACATTTTTCTAACAAAGATTAAAGATATGAAGGAATAGGTGATTTCTGCTGATAAAGTCTTGCCTGACAGTTCACTTGTGCAGACTGTTCTGAATGGTCTTCCTGATTCATATCAGAGTTTTGCGTCTATTCTTTTTTTGATGATGAAAGGCAATCCAAATGCCTTAACATATGAGGAGTTATTTTGTGTTCTATTGCAAGAAGATCAATCTAGCCAGAACATGTCCATTATGCATGTTGCAGATCAAGCTTTCCTAGCTAGTCAGAAGGGCAAAGGTAAATGCAGCTCTTCTACTAGTAAGCAAAAATCTGCAAATTCTACACTATCAAAGAAGGATGACAAAGACGAGAAGAAAATAGAAAAGTAGAAGTTGTTTTGCAAATACTATAAAGGAAATGATCATGTCATAAAGAGATTTCCAAAACTGGCTACAAAAGAGGCAAGGAAGAAAGAGGCTTGAATGGTTGTTGCAGAGGCCTCTACACCCAAAACAAAGTCCGCTAATCTTGTGCGAAATGAAGAATGGGCATTTACGACTGTTTGCAATTATGACCCATCTTCTCATGAACAATGCATGTCTAAAGTAGACTTAGGTGTTTGGTACTTTGATAGTGGGGCAACCAAACCTATTACCTCACAATGTAGTTTCTTCACTTCACTCGAGCCTGCCCCTATAGGGAATACTGTCACATGCACCAACAAATCCTCTTATCCTATCACGGGAGTTGGTAAGATCATTCTGACTACTATTGATGGTAGTTCTTTTACATTGTCAGATGCTTTAGCCATGGATCAAGAAGAATCTGTTATCATTTTGTGCCAAGGGATCAAGAAGAATCTATTATCAATTTATTTGTGCCAGGGATCAAGAAGAATCTTCTATCAGTTTCAGCTTTAGCCAAGATTGACTTGGTTGTGAAATTTGTTGATGATAGATGTACAGCTCATGGTCTGTCAAATGGTGATGCCATTATTGGTTATGGCATTTTATGTCATGGGCTATATAAGCTCATAGATTGTGAAAAATCTATGAATGATTTAGCATGTGTAGTACATGATTCTCAGGCTTTGTCAGATGTAAAACTTTGGCATGCATGCTTTGGTCATCTGAATTTTTGCTAGTTTGCTATGCCTCCAAAAAATTGAAATGGTGTCCTCTCTGGCCAAACTTGAGGCACCTGGTAAACATGTCTGTGAAGGCTCTATTTTGGGCAAAATGCAGCGTTCCTCATTCCCAAAAGATGGTTCAATTCAAGCTACTAAAAAATTGCAGCTTGTTCATAGTAATGTCTATGGTCCTATGCAAACATCCTCTTTTGGAAACTATCTTTACTTCGTAACTTTCATTGATGATTTTTCCAGGCATGCATGTGTAGATCCATTGAAAGCAAAGTCCAAAGTGTTTATGTGCTTCAAACCGTTTCTGGTTTTGGCTAAAAATTTGTTAGGATGTAAAATGGGCACTCTCTGTTCTGATTGAGGGGCGGAATATATGTCTTCTGATTTTAATGCATTTTTGGCTGAATGTGGGATAAAACATGAGTGTATAGTGCCATATACACCTAAACAAAATGGAGTTGCTAAATGGAAGAATAGGTCACTCATGGAGATGGTGAGGTGTATGGTCAAGAGTGAGGCTTTACCACATAGTTTCTAGCTTGAGGCTGTTATGTGTGCAACATATGTACTTAACAGGTGTCCTACTAAAGCATTGTAGTCTATCACTCCATATGAGGCTTGGCATGGTCACAAGCCATTTGTTGCTCACCTGCGTGTTTTTGGTTGTCTAGTATATGCATTGGTGCTTGAACAACAACGTAGGAAATTGGATGATGAAGTAGTGAAATGTATTCTTGTTGGGTACAGTTCTAAAAGCAAAGGCTATCATATGTATCATCCATAGCCTTGCATTTTGGTTAGTCGTGATGTTTTGTGGAAGATGCTATTCAGCCATTACTTTCATGTACTAGGGAGACATTAGTTAGCTCCAAAGACATGTATGCTACTTTGTTGCCTCTTTTTTTAGGTGGATAGTCTAGTGCTAGTCCTAACGGGGCAACTTCTCAGCCTTTACATGTTTCATGTGATGATGCAGATCATTCCATTTCTTATGCAAATTTACATGCTGCACTTGTTGATGAGAGAACTAATATAGAGGAGGCAAAAACTATGCCTAAACTGATGGTGCAAACTTTCCAAGATAGCAAATTAGATGCACCTCTGTCATATCATACCCATTCAGGCTCTGATAGTGCTTCTTTCATTATATTTCTATGCTATGGCTGCCTTTAGTCTCTGTGACGAGAATGAGCATGTTTTGTTTGATGAAGCACAAAATTATAAAAATTGGATGGCTACTATGCAATTAGAATATGATGCTATTATGAAAAATGGTACATGTTCTTTATGTTTCTTCCTCCTAGCAAGAAGGCCATTGGCACTTAGTGGGTATACAAGCTGAAGCATAAGTCGGATGGAAGAGTTGATAGGTATAAGACTAGGCTTGTTACAAAAGGTTATGCTCAAGAAAGAGGCATTAATTTTGATGAGACCTTTGCTCCTACATGTCGAATGACTATTGTTCATAGCATTTGTGCACTTGCAACTCATCATGGTTGGAGTGTACATCAATTGGGTACTCGGCTATTTGGATTGTTTTATCCCAAGGGGGAATCACTACTGCCAAGTTTACATGCTTTTTTTGACTATTTTTGGGCTGGTTGTTTTGACATTTATGTGTCCACTAGTGGCTTTTGCTTCATGCTTGGTAGCTCATGTATATCTTGGTTGAGCAAGAAGCAACCTACTGTGGCCACTTCCTTTTTTGAGGCTGAGTATAGGGCAACTTCCACAACGAACATTGACTGTGTGTGGCTCAGACTCCTTATGGCTGATTTGGGTGTTGGTCAGTCTTCTACCACCACCATCTTCACTGACAGTCAGAGCACATTGGCAGTTGTGAGGAACCCTGTATTTGATGCTCACACTAAGCACATTGAGGTGCACTATCATTATGTCAAGGAGAGGTTTTGTGCTGGAGAGATCAATTTGGCATATGTGCCCACATAGGACAACATTGCAGACCTTTTCACAAAGGCTCTCCCTAGGGAGAAGTTTGAAGCTTTCTATAAAGCATTGGGCTTACCTCCTTTTGTGGATTGATTCCACATTGCTTGGCTCTTCCTTGCACATGTGTGCCAACTCCTTGTTCACCGCATCACTCCCAAGGGTGATTTGCCGATATATTTAGGTAATGATGTGTGTGAACACACTAAGACTACCGTGGCACCTTTTTCCCTCTTTAGGAGGTTTTCCCCCTAGCTTGTATACATGCCTATTATTCTAATGGGCTATTGATCTTTATACATTGCCTTGGTATTACATTCAATATTGTGTGTGGTGGTCCAAGCTTCTTGTTCTTCCTTGTGTTGTTCTCATGCTTCCGCAGACCGCCAAGTCCAACACAGACAACCAAAAACACACAAATGAGCAATAGATGGCATGCGACCATGCCAAGCCTTATATGGAGCATACCTCATGAATTCTTAGAAGTTCCATTTAATCCTCAAGATGAAAAAGAAGTCCTTTAAGACTTGGAAAAACATGGCACAATTCTACTCATTCACTTTTGAAGCCTTGTGCATATGATCATTTATAACCAAAAAATGGAAGATAGGCCATCATTGGAAAGCCCTCTAAGCATGGATTCTAGATATTTTTGAATTTTCAATTTGGACATTCCTAGCTCAAGTTATGGTCTTTTTAGTGGACATAGGTAGTCAATCTTAGCCCTATGAGAAGGGCATTAGAAGCCTTGGAAAATCTCCTTTCTTTCCATTGACCCATCTTCATGGATGCACAGATGCAGTGGGAAGATATCCCATATGTGAAATTCCTCAAGCTTGAAGGGCCTATAAAAGGTGCTCAAAAACCATTCTTTGAACAAAGTAAGAGAGAGAGAGAGAGAGAGAGAGAGAGAGAGAGAGAGAGAGAGAGAGAGAGAGAGAGAGAGAGAGAGAGTCTTCCTCCTCCTCTTTTGGGTAGGTGGAGCTATCGTCGACGAGCAGCTCCCCTCCCCTTGCGTAAGAAAATGGTAGGAAAATACCTCTCTGATGTGTGTGATGTCAAGGGGAAGGACTTCTTTTTTGATGGAGTTTGCTCTTTGCACTCCAAGTTATGCACAAATGCCCAAGTCTCCTTTGCGAGCCTCCACAAACAATGGTCTTCCCCCAAAAACTCCATGCAAGTTGCTCAAGGATCAAGGTGATGATATGTGTATCTCTTAAAGAAATTTCCCTCTCTCTCATTCAAGCTCTGATACCAAACAAAATATCCCAATTAGCTACCTACCATGCTCCTCCCAAACTTAAATAGCTCTTGCCCTTATCACATCTAGAGTCTTCTCTAAGTTCCAAACACCCCTCATATGGACACCGAGGATATTTAATAACCTTTAAGACTCATGCTAGAGCCTTGGTTCCCCAAGCTCTAGTCCTTGACCTGGCTAGGGTCCTTGAAGAAATGCAAGTAGACCAATGGTAGACCATGGAGGTATAAATAAATCTAACGTAATACACTTTGTTTGGATGCAAAATTAAATCCAAATATGTATAATTTTGATGATTTTATGTCTCTTCTTTTGCAAGAAGTCCAATCAAGAGTGAATAGAAGCAGTTTGCTTGAGGGAACACAAGCAATTGCTATTACACAGAAAGGAAAAAGCAAGTATGGTTCAACTTTGGGTTCATAAAAATTGAAGCCTCACTCTTCCTCCTCCACTTCCTCCTCTCTCAATGGTGATATGCATAAGAAGAAGAGACACAAGTATTGTTAAAAGGCTGCTCATACCATTGATGAATGTAGAAATCTTGCCAAGCATAATGAAAAGGAGAAAGAATCTTGCATGTTTATTGTTGAGAATACATCTAATGCAAAGAATGATGAAGCTAATGTTGTTCAAGATGTTTGGTCATGTGCTATTGCATGTCATTATAATTCATCATCACATTCTACATGTATGATTGTTAATGAAACTGATTCGGATTGGTGTTTTGGTAGTGCTGCTTCAAAGCATATCACTTCATGCAAAAGATTTTTTTCATATTTGAAAGATGTGCCCAAGGCAAGACATGTTGTACATGCAAACAATGCTTCTTATCCTATTATTAGATTTGGAGAAATTCAACTTACAACTACAAATGGAGGTATTTTTACTCTCAAGAATGCATTATATGTACCCGTTATAAAGAAGAATTTGATTTCGGTTCTTACTATTGCTAGCTCTGGACTTCATGTACAGTTTGTTGATAAAAAATATATGGTTCATGATTTCAGCAATGGCAATGTTATTGTGATGTCGAGGACTCTATGCAATGAATTGTACCGCTTGGATAAATATAAGAGACTTGCCTCAAATGCCTTTCTTACACATACTTCTATGGCTGAAATGGAGTTATGGCACGCTCACTTTGGTCATTTGAACTTCAATTGTTTTTTTACTTGCTAAAGAAGGATACGGTTATTGGTTTGCCAATAATTGATTCCATTGAAAATCATGCATGTGAAGGTTGTATACTTGGCAAAATTCATCGTGCTCCTTTTCCCACTTAGGTATACTTACTTTTGCATATAGCAGATAAGGTTGAAAATTGCATGAATTGTGCATACAAATCGACAAAAAGGAAGTATTGTAGAAGGTTGGTTGGTACAAAAGGAATAAGTATTAATGATAGAATTCCTATCAATGTCAGATTTAGAGATGCCATGTTTATGGTCTGATGTAGAAGATCCAAAAGTAGTTGGAGAAGAGGCACAAGGTATAGGCATAAAAAAATGTGGATGCAAGATTACATTAAAAAATAATGAAATTTGTGTCTTTTTAATGCAAGCCCAATCCGAAAAATGATTTGATATTGTCGGACATGCTACAAGAACACACACATTAGTATGATGAATAGAAAATAGATAAAGTTAAGTAAATATAATAAAATAATGAAAAATAACTCAGACACTATAGCATGTAAATAGATCAGCATATAGATATCTCTCCATTGCTCGATCTAGATCTAATTCCAATCTCAAAAGTCTATTCCTCGGATGCTATTTGAATCGTATGATTTTGGTTCTCTTCTTATGAAGTCCTCTAGGTCCAAATTTTGATACTATGTTCTTGGTCCGTAAGTGATGGTAAACTCTGCTAAATGTTCCGAATTGCTTGATTCTTGTCCAGCTTCATTAGTCTCCTAGACTAGTATATTATGTAAATTTTTCTTACTTATATTGCTCTATCGACTTCTATTGTGTTTTACCTCTGGAACAAGCTTAGGGTCCACATAATAAGGTGGGTACTCTTGAGCCCATTGAATTGCTTTCTTTAATCTTTGCTCCTGCTCGGTTGGCACAAAATGATCTGTTGGCTATATATTCTGGTATTCTTGCCGCGATCTTGTAACCACAACTAGTGATGGGTCCAAATATTCCAAACTGACAACATTAGCCATGAGTGCTTTGAGTTTGGCCTCATTTCTTCTCGGATCGTATTCCTTAGCTTCTTCACATTCAAACCTTCTATGTCCATACTGTAGACAAAATTGACACTATATAGGTCTATTTCTAAAATTGCCCGGTCCAGGTGGTCTAAACTTTCATCCTCATCCATATTTTGGAAAGTTTGGGCAAGAAAAAATTTGCTGGTCCAAAAATTGCTATGTGTTTGTATACTACTACTATCTAGATACCCTTATGTCCTGGCTCTCCATCCATTGTCCGGGTTGAACTGCAGGTTTGTAGCCTATCGAGTTACTTTTCCATAGAGGAGATTCTACTTGTGCCAAGGTGACTAATATATTTTTTGCATTAAATCTGTGTTCTTCTATACTGTGATTATTCTTATTACAAATAGCACAATAAACCTAATTGAGGGCACAGTCGATAGTGATGTGGCCCACACTTCTACATTGTAGGCAATACAAGTGCTGAGCCGAATTTGTACTTTTTCCAGATTGGCCAACTGTATTTTGCAATCAACTCTTGTCGCTAGATTGATTATTTGATCTAGTGTCCATGTTTGCTCCAATGTATACATATAAATCTTTTTCTTAATAGCCTATTGTAGCCCGTCCACGAAGAATTCCTATAGCATCTCTTTAAAGGGACATTTACTGTACTTCAATAAAATCATAACACCAAATGTCCAAAGGAAAGGGTACGGGTACAGGGATTTATGAATGCAAAAAACACTCATAAACATGTGTTTACATTCCTTAGCACAAACTGCACTATGTAGGCTTTCAGAACATTAACATTGCGTATTACTCAGAGACTTCAAATACACATACCATCTTAAAAAATAAACGAATTCGATAATACAGAAAACTCGCTTGATTAATAACAATATTTGTCTTACACTTCCATCCATTACATCAGACTGTTACTCAGCACGTACACCAGTTTATGATATAGAGCTTGGTTCTTACAACATTCCCAAAAATCACTGCTCAGCGCACCGAGATACTTCCGAATTCTGCACCACCCCGCAACGTAATGCCTACACAATTCCTTCTCCATCATGTACTGTAGAGTAGCATACAGTTTCCAAATGCTTTTGACATTCCAAAATCATTCTAGGAAAGCCTCTTTCAACTCATCATAAGATGAGAAATGGTCTGGGGGGTACTCGATGAGCCATTTAACTGCATCTTCTGCCAGAGTCACTTGGAATACTTGAGATTTATGATCGTCATCTTGTAGATTGTGATGATTGCAGACATATTGGTTCTGGAATGTGCACACATGCACATCCAAAACTTCATCCGTTCTTCCATAAAAGTAAGTGTAATTTAGCCTTGGGAGTGGAATGTAGCATTCCATCATATCATCAAACTCTTCCAAGACACTGAGTCAAGTGAAAGGGACTAGGGCTAAGGCCAATTCTAGTCGGGTTTAATTGTTGCTACTTTGGCCTAATCTCGTAGGGTATTCTTCTTTTTGCTGTTGGCACTACTGGTCGACTCTGCTGGATTTCCCTTGCCACAAAGCCTTGGTTAACTTTTCGTTCTTCTACTTGAAAATCCAATCCTGCAAGAGTTTTGGAGATAGCACTCCATTCTCTACCCTGTACAACAACTCTTCTGGGATACTAGTTGCTTCAGCAATTGAAATATCCTCAAGGTATATTGTTTCTAGAGTCTGCTTGATCAAGTTGTCCAAATACTCATGATGGTAATTACTTTTCAGATACTCCTTACCGCTCCGCAATGGCATCAATCTATTTAGTGATGTGTTTCATCATCGAACCCATCCCATCGGGGTCGCCAAATGTTTATACGATATTGTAATTCAGTAAAATCACATCACCAAATGTCCAAAGGAAAGGGTACAAGAACACGAATTTATGAATGTAGAATACACTCATAAACATGCATTTACATTCCTTAGCACAAACTGCACTACATAGGCTTTCATAACATTAACACTATGTGTTAATCAGAGACTTCAAATACACATACTATCTTCATAAATAAAGGAATTTGATAATACAACACACTTTCTTGATTAATAACAATACTCGGCATACACTTCCATCCATTACATCAGACTGTTACTCAGCACATACATCAGTTTATGATACAAAGCTTGGTTCTTATAGATATTTCAGAAAATCACTACTCCACACACTGAGATACTTCCGAATTTTGCACCACCCCGCAATGTAACACCTATACCGTTCCTTCTCCATAATCTTCATAACCTTCACACCGTTCCATACTTCAAATTTACAATAAAACACCAAAAGTTATAGAATCCAAAAGATCTCCATATCCAAAATCCCTTTTCCGATTACAAAGTATGTTTACAAGAAATTGTGTTCATCCACACCAGTTGCTAACACTTCCCACAATTTTCCTATACATAGTAACATTTTCTAATGCTTCACGTGATGTAGTATCCAACTTCAAATTCTAATCTAATGGCATAGAAATTGACTTACAATCAGCCATACCATACTTTTGCAGCATACTCAAGGCATATTGCCTTTGTGACATCCATATACTTGTTTCTGTATGTATAAACTCAATGCCAAGAAATAGCGCATCACACCAAGATCTTTCATGTCAAATTCTTGCATAAGAAGTTGCTTTACTTCTTTAATGCTTTCTTCATTATCACCACCTACAATCAAGTCATCAACATAAATAGCCACAATCATGATGCCATCATCACCCTTCCTTGCATATAGTGAATGATTTGCATCACACATAGAAAACCCAATGGTGGTTTAGTCAGAAATCCTTGCATGACAAGCACGAGGGGCTTGTTTATGCCCATACAAAGCCTTTTGCAACCTGGAAACATATCATGGGTGCTTTGAATCTTCATATCCTTGTGGCTGGTCCATGTATACTTCTTTTTGTAACTCATCATGTAGGAAAGCATTCTTCACATCCATCTGATGCAAAGTCCATCCTTTTGCCTATGCATAGAAGCTTGACATTTCATCAAAAACCACATCTCAACTTACCTTCACTTGTCGTGTGAATGATTTGTAGCATTTATACCCCTTTTGCTCAAGGGAGTACCCAATGAAGATACATTTTTCTACTTTTGGATTAAGCTTTGTCCTCAACTCATTTGGAACATGTACATATGCAATACAAATAAATACTTTCATATGTGATAAGTTTGGATTTTTACCTGTAAACTTCTCTTCAAGTGTAACTTCATGTACAATAGCAATCAGAGTTCTGTTCATGATGTATACACTAGTATGCACAGATTTTGCCCAATAACAATGAGGCATATTCTTCTCAGCCATCAAAGCTCTTGCTATTTCAGCAATATGTCTATTTTTGCATTCAACAATGCAGTTCTATTGTGGTGTGTACCTGCATGAAAACTAATGTTGAGTTCCATGACTTTTAAGAAAGTTGTTGAACTCATTTGACATGTATTCACCTCCTCCATCAGACCTTAATGTATGAATATACTTTCTTGTTTGCTTTTCCACCATAGCCTTAAAATTTTGGAGGTGAGTGAACACCTCACTCTTCTCTTTCATGAAATATACCCATACTTTTTGTGTATGGTCATCAATGAAAGTAACATAAAACTTGCAACCACCCATAGATGTGGTCTTTACAAGACCCCAAACATCTGTATGTACTATTTCTAGCACATTCTCACTAACATGCTTATCATGTGGAAATAATGCTCTTGATTGTTTACCAAATTGACATGCTGGACATACCTTTTGCATCTCTACAACCTTCAGAATTTGGTAGTCCATTGACAATCTTCTTTGACTGCACCAATTTCAACCTCTACAAATTTGCATGTCCAATGTGTTTCTGCCAAATCTTTATATCAACAATAACTCCTCCACCTTTTCCAAACATGGCTGCATTCATTTCAGGGATTTTCAGATTTAGGACCAACATCCTACCCACTTTGTTTCCTTTGGCAATCAATCTTCCATCTTGTTTGTGCTCTTCTACATACAACCTATCAGCACTGAACCTGATTTGTAATCCTTGGTCAACCATTTGTCCAACAGAAACTAGATTCTTTGTTATTTTTGGAACAAGCAACACATCAACAAGATGTTTTACCTTCCGTCCTCCATAGACAATGCTATGTTTCGTGTATGCTCGATAGGTTGTGATGCATCATCACCTATTTCAACATATCCAAAAATTGGTAGTTTTTCAAACTACTAAACCATTTTGCATGATTGTTTATGTGATTTGAAGCACATGAATCAACATACCAGACATTACCATTCAATTATGTAACATCAACAGACATTGTATTCATCATATGATGTTGAACC
>CM035412.1:97485084-97535084 GCA_020310875.1 Ceratopteris richardii
GCTGCTTCCTTCGTCTTCTGGCCTGGTTGGTTTGCATGGATGGAATTTGTGGGGGCAAGGTTGGTGGTTGCTCTCCTTTGCGTACCCATATCTGCTTCATGCTCGGAACTGCTTTTTTATTGAATGGTGTCTTTCTATTTGATGTAGCAGTTGTCGTGAACGGTTGTGTTTGCTTGTGTGGTGGACTCACTACTGTGGCTACTTGATTCTTTGGAGAAGAGGAAAGATCCACCCGCCTTCGAACTTGGTCTTCCACGATTGACTCCTTCTGTATCATAGAGCTTTTGACACATACAACATCTTCTTTCATATGATTAGTCTTGGAAGAACTAAGAGAGTGTGTGGTGCCATGATTTAGGAGCATGCAGTTCTCTAATTCTAATGTAATGCATTGTTCATGTACCCAAACTTGAAGAATTTGACTTCTTAGGTTTAAGTTAACTGCATGGTCATAGATCCAATCTTGACCCAAGACAAGTGGTTCTGTAAGGTTCTCATCTTGACATACTAGCGCTTTGACTTTCATTGGAACATCTTGAAGGTAGATGGGAAGTTCCACCTCGCCCAAACAAGGGGTTTCCACACCTCCCAATCCTATGAGATAAGCTTCTATGGGATTGATGTTCAACTGCAAGTCTTGGCAATAGGAAAGTCTAACTGCACTACTTGCTGCACCTCAGTCAATCAATGCTTTCACCGTCCTTGCACCCATCCCTTGTCCTATCTCTATGGTCACAAAGGGTCTTCGGTCAATGACCTGAGAAGTCGCTATGCCTGACTTTTGACACATATCCATGTGATATTTTGGGGCTTTTGAGTTGACTTCTAGGCCTAATCGCCTTAACTTATTTCGCTTAATATGCTCTCTAGCCTCTACCTGTGCTTCTTCTCTCACTCTTAACTCTTCATCTTTTCGCTTCTTAGCAGTGTTGAGTCTCATTAGCATATCCTCAGTAAGAGGTTCTTGATATAGCTTGACTCTACAGCCACTAATATAGTTTGGCAAGATATCTCCTTCTAGCGTGACCAACTGAACTGCACCACTAGTGGAAATTCTATTAATGATCATGGGTCCGTATCCTCTTTTTTCCAACTTACGGGCATGTTGTTTTAGTGTGTATACCAACACTAGATCTCCCTCTTTCAATCCCTTATCCTTGATGTGTGCATTAAAGTATGCCTTTTGCCTCTTCTTTGCAGCGTAGATGCCTGCTGCCGCTCGTAGCCTCGTCTCACCCAAGCGTTCGAGATCAAAGATCCTAGAGGACAATTCATGCCCATTCCACTCATACTCTTGTGCTACTTTTAAGGCAGGGATTAAGAAATCTAATGGTAGCACAGCGTTCTGTCCGAAGACCATCTGAAATGGGGTGGCGTTGAGTACCGTTTTGTAGGCAACTCGATAAGCCCAAACAGCATGATGAAGTTGTTTGTCCCAATCAGAGCGTTTATTATTTACCAGTTTTGTCAATACGTTACAGAGGATCTTATTGGTACTCTCGGCTTGTCCGTTGGCTTGTGGGTGATAGGGGGCAGATTTCTTATGTATCACCAAGAATTCTTGGAGAAGATTTTCAATGACTTCATTCAAGAAGTGTGTGCCTCTATCGCTCACCAACTCTATTGGTAGTCCATATCTCGTGAACACATTCTCAAATAAGAACTTAGCCGTAGTCTGAGCATCATTCTTTGTTGTGGCTTTGACTTCTACCCACTTTGTAAGGTAATCTGTGGCTACAATGATGTACTCTGCATGGGAGTTTCTAGCTGGGGGGTTAATAGGACCTATGAAGTCTATGCCCCACTTCGAAAATGCACGTCCTCCCATCATTGGCCTCAAGGGCATCTCGTATTTTCTAACTGGATATTGTGCACGTTGGCATGTGTCACATTTCTTCACATAGGTATGTGCATCCATATGAAGAGTGGGCCACCAAAGTCCTGAGAATAGAATTGTCTTGATCACTCGGTCAGGACCAAAATGTCCACCTGCAACACCGCTGTGTGCAGTCTCTAAGACCTTTAAATAGTCTGATTCATGAACGCATAGTCTTAAGTAACCATCTTTGCCTCTTCGGTATAGGTTGTCCCCAACTAAGGCATAGCCTTGAGCCTCTTGCTCCATGCTTCGTCTTCTTGCTAGACTAGCCTCTTTGGGTAATCTTCCCGATCTCATAAACTCTACCAATGGAGCACTCCAATCTGGAATTAATGACACTTGATAAAGGGTCGCATGCTCCACTGGGGGTCTCTCTCTGCACCTTGGACAATTCTTCACTCATGTATTTCTTTGTCCATGCTAGGCCAATACACTCCTAAACGCTTTAGATTCTGCAATGTTTGTTGTTTAGAATAGTGATTTCCTAGCATTCCTTCATGGGCTTGTTGCAACCAACTACTATGTTCATCATCCTCCACACAACAAGCTAATACACCCTCAGTATCTTGTTTGTACATGCTTCCTGCTAATATGTGATATTTTTGTGATTTTACAATTTCTTCTTGTGATGTTTTCACATTCTTATTTGCAGGGCCAAAAGTTAGGACTGGTACCAACTTATTTGCCCATTTAGGAACAACTTCTAAATTGAACAGATAAGCATCGGGTAATTCGTCAGACACTCCTTGCGGTGACTCACTTGAAGTGATGCGAGAAAGGTGATCTGCCCGAAGGTGGGTTCTACCTTTCCTGACAACAACTTCAAAGTCATACTCCATTAGTAAGAGGAACCACCTTACTAAGCGTCCCGTATTGCAAGGTTTATTGACCAAATATAACAAAGCTTGATGATCAGTGAAAAACTTGAACTTGTTGGCCAATAAATAGTGTCTAAACTTCTTCACAGCATATACCATGCCTAAGCCCTCTCGCTCAGTTGTGGTATAGTTCCGTTCAGCTGTAGTGAGCTGTCTACTAGCATATGCTATGGGCAAATCTAAGTTTCCTTCACTTGTGGGTTGTGCAAGCACACATCCAATGGCATGATTGGATGCATCCACATGGACATGGAATGGTTTATTCCAATCAGGAGTGGTCAGTATTGGTGGTGTGCACAAACGTTTCTTTAGTTCATTGAAAGAATTCTTGCATTCATCGTTCCACTCAAAATTAGATAACAAGGCATAAAGGGGTCTAGCTATGATCGCGTACATGTGGATAAACCTACGGTAGTATCCACAATGGCCCATAAAGGCTTGTACCTCTTTAATATTCCTTGGCCTTGGTAGCTCCGCTATGGCTCGTACCTTATCTTCATCTGTTGAGATTCCATTCTTAGAAACAATATGACCTAAGATTTTACCTTGACGCACCATAAACACACACTTTTCTGGGTTCAGACACACTCGATATTCTCTACACTTGTTGAAGATTTGTCTGAGCTCAGGGATGTGAAACCTTCTTTCTTGGGAATGAGCACATAAATCATCCACATACACTTCTAAGCTCTTTCGCAAGAACTCTTTGAAGACATGACACATGAGCCTTTGGAATGTTGCAGGTGCATTGGTGAGCCCAAATGGCATCACACGAAATGCAAAGATTCCCCACTCTGTAGCAAAAGCTGTTTTGTGTTGATCTTCTGGGGCAATGGCTACTTGATTGTAACCTGAAAATCCATCAAGGAAGCTATAAACTTCCTTGCCTGCAACACGCTCCAATAGGTGTTCTGTGATTGGAAGTGGATAACTATCTCTAATCGTAGCGGCATTAAATTTTTTAAGGTTAATACACACTCGCAACTTCCCGTTCTTCTTGGGTACCACAACAATGGGGGACACCCATTCGGTATGCTCAATCTCATAGATGAATCCAGCTTCAATCAACCTATCAATTTCTTCTTTTATTTTGGCTGCATAGGTATCATTATATGTGTAGGGCTTCTGTTTGGTGGGCTTAGCATCAGCAGTCATGGGGATAGTATGAGAGCAAATTCTTGGATCTACCCCTTTCAAGTCTCTATAGTGCCATGCAAACACATCCCTATATTCCCTTAATAGAGCTATGAGCTCCATTTCTTCTCTTGCACTTAGGTCATCTCCTATATATGTGCATCTCTCTTCGTTCTCTTCAATGGTCACTACAATCTTCTTGGTCTTTTCTTTATTATCATATGATTCTCCTATGATGGCCTCTCTCTTAGGCATTCGTACCAAAATTTTGCGGTCGTCAACTTCATATTTCTTGAAGTTTTCTAGTACTTCAAACAATGATTCCTCCTCTTCTTGTTTCACTGCTTTTCTTTTCTTTTTCTTTTGACTACTCTCACTTCCATCCTTTGAGTTTACTGTTTTAATACTTGTGAGAGGTTCTTCTTCTTTCTGGGTGAACACTCCTATATCTTCTAGATAGTGCTGCTCCGAGTTAAAGCAACTATCCATCACAATAGACTCCAGATCATCGTCATTCTCTTCTTCTTCTATGACATCACTAGGGTCACATTCTTCTAGCAAGGGTTGACACATGAACACTGAGATATCATACCCCTCCTCATCACAATGAGGTGTCCACTGTTCCTCATTGACAGCAATGTCCATGGTGGCTAAGATTTCTGGCCAGCCATGAGGCTCAAACTCCTCATCTGGAAAGATCATCGGTGTGTAGGCTGGGTCTCTAACTGGTCTATCTCCTAGCGAAGTTACTTCTTCTCTTGCCTTTAAACGTTTTTCCTCTTCCTTTGCGACCTTGCACATCCACAAATGAGTATCTTCATGCAGCCATGATGGATCAGGTAAACTTTCAGAATGCACAAAGATGGAATCTTCTTTCGCTTTGTGGATAGAATTCCACTGTAGGGGTGGTACATCTCTGAAGGTGTAATCCTTCAAATTGACCTTGGTGGTGACCCCTAAGTGCTGTAAGTACAAGGAGTTAGTTCCCCAATCCTGTACTATTTGCAATTGTCGTAGGAAGGGTCTTCCTAGGATCATCTCATAGACATTATTTTTCTCAAAGTCACATATAGCAAATGTGTGCTCAAACTCTACACCACAAGTGGTTAGAGTGATCCCTTCTAGCAATCCTAGAGGTCTTTCAAAATGACCATCAGCCATTTGAAGCTTCATTCTAGTTGGTCTTAATGTGGGCTTGCCCCATTGCTTCCACAAGGAGGTGGTCGCAATAGCAACACCAGCACCTGAATCTATGATTGCTTTGGTTGTGTGACCTTGGTAGGTGATTGGAAGATAAGTATTACCTTCTTCACCCTCATACATGTCCCCTATTTTGTCTAGAGGTATCTCTGGTACCCTTTGCTTGGAGCCTGCTTTTGGCATGTTGGAATCAAGTTCTGGAACCTGATCCTTCACATGATTCCAAAGCTCAGGTTTTGCTTTGAGCAGCTCTTCTACAGTGAGATGACACTGAACCTTAGTGTTCTTCACGACATTAGTGTTCCTTGGAACCACTGAGTCTTCATTTCTTACTAGTATTGTGGGAGCTCTAATCTGGAGAGATTCAGATTCCCATGGGCCTGGAAATTGAGGCAGTTCTTCTAAGGTATTAGATTCAAAATCTAACCTTTCGTCTTCTTGTTGTTCTGCTTCATCTCTGTAAATAGATGGAATGTCTTGGGGAAATTGATCATGAAGATCATCAATCTCAGGAATAGGAGGGGAATTACCCTTCTCCTTGGCCCATTTCTCTTCTTGTATTTCCCGCAAGAATTCTTGAGAGTACTGTTGAATTGAAGGAGGTATTCATGGATCCGTGGAATTAGGAACATAAGCTCCCATTGGTGGTGAGCTTTCGCTTTCAATAACTGGTTGAGCCTGAGGAGGTAAAGAAACTTGTGGTTTGTTTACCAACTGCTCTAATCGTTCTAGTAAGCCCTGGAAATGCAAATCCCCTTTGACATAGTTTGTCTGATTGAACTTTTGACTAGTCTCAAGTATAGCTTGAGCTTGTTCTACCATTTTCATGCACATTTTCATCCGTTCAATCTCTAAGTTCGCTCTAGGGTAACTCTTGTCTAGGTTTGCAGCTGTAGGCCCTTCTTGAAGTCGAGCCTGGTAGGCCTTGAACATCATGTCCAAGCCTTCTGGGTTTGGATATGCAAGAACAGACCCTGGTTGCGGTCTATTTACAATGGGTGGTGGGGTGCGATGAGGTGGAGTGGATGGAGTTTCGGCATGCGAGGGGTTTTGAGATGCAATGTCTTCTATTTTTGTTTTTGCGTCTTTCAAGCTTTCTTCTAGTTTCGATAACTTTTTATTCCACTTACGATTGGCCTTTTCTCTGGTATCCTTCCATGTTCTTCTTTTCCTCTTACTAGGCTCTCCTAATTCACTCGACTCCGATTGCTCTGCTGGTTTATCTTGTTTTAATGCTTGTGCCCTAGTGACTGCCTGTATAGGTGCCACATTACTGCTACTTGAACTTGAATCCGCCACTAAGCCTACCACATTAATGGGTGTAATCTTGGGTGCGCTGGAGGGGTTTCTTGGACAATCTCTAGGGAGATGGTCTTTGCCACAATCAGGGCAAAAAGCCTGTACTGTGATAGCCTGTCCTTGACTCGGAGATGATGGGTGGGGACAGTCACGAATGAAATGATCACCTTGACATCTAAAACAAGATCCTCTAGGGTCTTGTGGTCTCATTTGTCTCAATTGGGGCCTAGGGTTAGGATTTGTGTACATGACATTGGAGTATTCTGGCTCCCAATTTTGCTCCGTAGGTGGTGCCTCATATTGATACGAGTAAATCTCACTATGTTCAGGTGACTCTGTGTAATACGCATGTGGACTACCTTCATGGGAGTAGTCTGAACTATGAGCATGAGAATCATTATCTGGTATCAATGGGGTTAGGGGCACCAACGCTCTATTTGGATTTTCCTCTCCCACAGCATATTTGACTGGAATCACGTAGGCTGGAGCTGGTGGTTGGTTTCCCAAGACAGGTTGTGGCCTATATGGTACCTGATATTGCTGTTGTGGTCTATAATATGGCTGTTGGTATTGGTTCTGATACCTACCTTGTGGGTAAGGTTGCTGATAATTCTGTCTAACAGCCTGCCTATTGTAGGGACAATCTTGAGCCGTGTGGTTTGTGTATTTTCTCTCAATAGTGCAATATGGAGCATTCATTTCTCTAATGTTTTGGTTTTGCATTGGGCATACATTAGCCATGTGGTCGCCCCACAAGTATAACACCGATTCACTGGAGTGACTCTCTGTGTTTGTTTATTTTGGACTCCCAGCTTCTTGGCAACTTGCTCAGCTATCTCTTCTATTTCTGTGGAGATCTTTGAAGTATGACTAGTAGAACTATCCGAATCTTTGTAGAGTTTGGACAATCCTAACTCCTCACCCAAGTTATCTTCTATGTCGATGCACGTCAGCACGCACTCTTCTATGGATCTAGGCTCTTTCAAGTACACATATGTTCTTAATTTTGTGCTCAGTAAGCCATCTAAGAACAAAGCCACTTGTTTAGCTGGCGTGGGTAACTATGGAGTAGGGCATCTTTCTAGGTACTGTCTAAACCTTCTACTTGCTAGTCGCACTGTTTCTTGGGGTGTCTGCTTGAAGCTGTGGATCAAAGATGAAGTGTTATGCCTGATACCACTCTTGGAAAATTCTACAATGAATTCGTCTAGTAGTTGACCTATATCGCGATAGTTGCGACTACTCAATGGTTGAAACCATGCTAAGGCAGTGCCCTTAAGAGTCAGACCAAATGCCTCGTACTGGGTGAACAAATCCTCAACCTGTTCAGCTCTTAACACTTGTTTGAACTCGGCCACATGATCATAAGGATCTCCTGACCCGTCAAAATAATTCTTCATTGCCTTGATCACTTGAGTGGGTCTAAGGGTTCTTGGGTGCTCTCGGGGTCTAGGCAATGGAAATTCATGTTCATTTCTTTGTTGCCTATGTGCTTGATATCTCTCTCTTTCAAGTCTTTCATTTTCAAATCCTGACCTATTCCTGCCAAACTGTGTGTGCAAAACTTACCTCCGGTCTCTCTCTAGTTCTTTCTCTCTAGGCTTCCTGAGCTTGGGATGACCCTACTCCTTGGAGGCCATGGGAAACATTGGATCTTGGTGGAGGGAAAATCAATTCATTCTTCCAAGTATATGCATGCCTATCATGTTCTGTTACCAAGAAAATTTTCTCTGACGTGTTATCTAGGTAGACAACTTTGCCTGGTATCTCTGGATCCTTGAACTCGTAGATGATGACTATGCCCAATTGGCTAGGTTGTTCTGGCTTGAATCTCCAAAAGGATTCCTCTGTTTCTCTATTCAAAAATAGTTCTATGCTTTTGTTGTCTTGAGGGATCCAGTCTGGAGTGATCACTCGGGTCAAAACTGACTTGCCTCTAGGAGTCTGGGGTCCTTGTCCTATATTTCCTTGTTCTAGGTCTCCTATCTCATTCTCATGAATGATATTTCCAAACTCATCGGTCCTATCTGGTTGGTTGGTAACCACATACATGGTTCCTTCCTTATCAATGTATGAACCCTCTTCGAACTTGACCACCGGGTGTTCAAGTCCAAAGGATTGATCTGGATTTTTGAGTTGGACCACTGATCGCCTCAGACCATCCTCATAGATGCGAGCACCTAATTGGTTGGTCCGAATATATTCCAACTGTGTCTTATAGGGACCTTCTGGTGTTTGTAGATGGGCAGTCCCTGAGCCACCTGCAGGTTTTCCCATGCTAAAAGACATTTCTGAATCACTTGTGTCTGAACTTAGTAAAAGATGACCACTTAGTTGTTGTGCCCAAGACTTGGATGTATGGTTGAAACTAGCCTCAGAAGATCTAATACTTTGTTTATCCTTGCCTAAGTGTCTACCAGATCTCAGGTTCATAAGCTTTAGTCAAGAGTCCAAATTTTCCCCTTGGTATGGTTCAAAATTCTTTGGAGTCCCCTTGGTTCCTTAGTCCCACTTGAGGGTCAACTTCAAATTATCCTATCTCAAAATCAACGCGGGGGTCAAAACAGGCAAACAGGACCTTTGGAGAAAATCGCGATTTTGTGAACTTTTAGAGAATCGCGATTTTGTGAACTCAGAAAATCGCGATGTTGAGCACAAAATCGTGTTTCTGAAAATCGCGATGTTGAGCACAAAATCGTGTTTCTGAAAATTGCGATGTTGAGCACAAAATCGTGTTTTTGAAAATCGCGATTTTGACTCAGAGAATCGTGATTTACAAAATCGTGTTTTTTTCACAAAATTGTGTTTTCTCAGAATCGTGTTTTTGGCATGAAAATCGTGATGTTGAGCACAAAATCGTGTTTCTAAAAATCGCGATTTTGAGCGACAATTCGTGTTTTCACAGAATCGCCTTTTTCACAAAATCGTGTTTTTGGCTGAAAAGTTGAGCACAAAATCGTGTTTTTTGAAAATTGCGATGTTGAGAACAAAATCGTGTTTTTGAAAATCGCGATTTTGACTCAAAGAATCGTGATTCACAAAATCGTGTTTTCTCACAAAATCGTGTTTTCTCAGAATCGTGTTTTTGGCATGAAAATCGCGATGTTGAGCACAAAATCGTGTTTTTTGAAAATCACGATGTTGAGAACAAAATCGTGTTTTTGAAAATCGCGATTTTGACTCAGAGAACCATGATTCACAAAATCGTGTTTTTTCACAAAATCGTGTTTTCTCAGAATCGTGTTTTTGGCATGAAAATCGCGATGTTGAGCACAAAATCGTGTTTCTGAAAATCGCGATTTTGAGCGACAATTCGTGTTTTCACAGAATCGCCTTTTTCACAAAATCGTGTTTTTGGCTGAAAATCGTGATTTGTGAGAATCGCGATTTTGAACCCGTTGAAAATCGTATTTTCTCAGAATCGTGTTTTTGGCATGAAAATCGCGATGTTGAGCACAAAATCGTGTTTCTGAAAATCGCGATTTTGTCTCAGAGAATCGTGTTTTTACAAAATCGTGTTTTTTTTTTTGTATGAAAATTGCGATTTTGAGCACAATCACAGAATCGCGATTCTGAGAATGACCACAGAATCGTGATTTCTTCAGCCAACTTTTAGGCGAGAAAAACAAAAAATCGTGATTTTTCAAAAATTTTGAATTTTCATAGAATCGCGATTTTCATCACAGAATCGTGTTTTTTGGCGGGAAATTCAAATTTCTGAGCGCCGGCTATGGCGAGCTCCGTATGAGCAGAAAATCATGAAAAAAACACAGCGCTTGCTCTCCCTTGCACCTCCTAACTCCTTCCCACACAATAATGCATGAAAAATGGTATGAAAATGGTGAGAATGCACTAAAAAACAAGAAATTTCTATGAAGAAGAAGATGGAAGAAGGTGGAGATGATGATGATGAAGAAGATGAAGAGGAAAAAACAGAAAATGAACTGAAATGACAGTTTTTTTCCCTTCCAACGTCGCAAATCTACGATCTTACCATCACAACGCTCGTCCTCGAAGCTCTCTCCCCGGCAACGGCGCCAAAATTTGGTGTAGCTCAAGTGTAAGCACCACCTCCTTTACTTGTCAATCCGCGGAGACGTGAGGACCGGTATGAAGACCACGAGCAAGTGAAGGCACAAGTGCGTGAGTGAAAGCACACAAACATGCACACACATACACACACACGCGCACAAAGTAAGATCAAAGAGAGGAACAATGGAAAGCTTAGATTGCAAAAGAGTTCTCTTGAAAAAGTTCTATTCTCTAACAAGCCAACCCCAAAAATGAGCTCTCTAGCTCTTTTTATAGTTTTTTGACTAGTTTTGGCCCTGTCCAGACCTAGTGTCCGGCCTAGTTAAAAATTAGGTTCCAGGGCTTATTTGAGGGCTCAAACGAAGTCTAAAAATTATGAAAATTGGTACGATGGTACTTCTAATACTCCTCAAGCTCGAGGACTCCTCGGCTTGAACAAAATGGAGTTACTAAAAATAGATAATGGTATTTACAATGGTTTTTAGTGATGAAAATCACTATTTTTGTAGGGGATTCTTCTGAAAATTTGACATACACTTCTTGGAGCTCCCTACTTGCTCCCTTTCCTTGTGTGTCCACCTTTTGATGTGCTTCCATGCTTTGTCCTTGACTTTGAGCTTCAACAATATATATATATATATATATGTGTGTGTGTGTGTGTATGTATATGTATATGTATGTATGTATATATATATATATATATATATATATATATATATATATATATATATATATATATATATATATATATATATATATATATATATGTATATGTATATGTATATGTATATGTATATGTATATGTATATGTATATGTATATGTATATGTATATGTATATGTATATGTATATGTATATGTATATGTATATGTATATGTATATGTATATGTATATGTATATGTATATGTATATGTATATGTATATGTATATGTATATGTATATGCATATGTATATGTATACGTATATGTATATGTATACGTATACGTATATGTATATGTATATGTATATGTATATGTATATGTATATGTATAGGTATAGGTATATGTATATGTATATGTATATGTATATGTATATGTATATGTATATGTATATGTATATGTATATGTATATGCATATGTATATGTATATGTATATGTATATGTATATGTATATGTATATGTATATGTATATGTATATGTATATGTATATGTATATGTATATGTATATGTATATGGATGTGTATATGTATATGTATATGGATATGTATATGTATATGTATATGGATATGTATATGTATATGTATATGTATATGTATATGTATATGTATATGTATATGTATATGTATATGTATATGTATATGTATATGTATATGTATATGTATATGTATATGTATATGTATATGCATATGTTTATGTATATGCATATGTTTATGTATATGCATATGTTTATGTATATGCATATGTGTGTACCTAAGTCACGAGGTCTTAGGGACGTGTGTCAGAGAGACTGAATATCATTTGCCCCACAAGTGCATATAGCAGTGGATCGATACACGTTTAATTATCAATCCGAGGAACCGTATGAACCAAGTGTATGAGAACATGTGCACACGTGATAGAAAGTGAAGTGGTTCAGCTATAATGCATAAGAAAGGACTAAACTACCTCTACAACTCACTAAAGCTCTGGAAATGTCCGCGGCGATACCACTTACAGCAGTAAGCACAAATTCAAATGTTTCTTCCAGCTCCGAACTTCGAATATGGCCAATAGCGGGTTCATTTCAAAGCTCTCGACGAGACGCATCTACAATGGTATCGAATATGACAACCGCTCTTCAAGTTACGACCAAAAAGTGAATGGCGGGAAACACCTACACTCGCTCCGCAACTCGTATTGGCTCACACACATAGTACAGTAGTTCAAAAGTGATGAGGAGGGATGGACAGCAGTCCTACACACACATTCCAAGCTTCACACACACACAAAAGAATAGAGAGAAGATGAAAATCAGCAGGGAAGAAGCAAATTCGAAATTTCAGTTCTCCTTCTTCACAATGGCAAAAAAGTCCTTACAAAGAGTCACAAAGTGATTTATATACATGTGCCATAAAAATGGTCCTTTCACACATGAGACCGGCACTTCATTGACTAATCTCTATCTTCCTACTATTTTACAAGAAGTATGTTACAATGATTTGGGGCTTATGCATCTAGAGGACTTCTCTAGTGCAATTACATAGCTTCGAGGGAAATTTCTAGAATTTGAAAATTTTGGGGCTCCTCTTTTATGCCTCTTTTTTTTTGCAACACTCTCCTCCTCTTTGTCTCTGTCGTCCCTTGACAGGCTTTACTTCTTGTCTACAGCTTGTCTATGGCTCCTGAATACACACACCCAATGGTTGACTAAGCGATAAGGATTGTCAGGCAATTTGTTACTTTATCCGAGCTTAGTCTTTTGTTTCTATAAGCCCTTTCGTTATTCTCTTTATTTCCATTCCTCAGGACCTGGTTCTTTGGTGTTGTTGCCTGATGGGTGCCCCTGCGGGGCTTTGGGCAGAGGATTGTTCTTTTCTTTGTGAGCTTTTTATTCATTGAGCCGTTTTATTCTTTGATCTTCTTCTTGTTCTCTTTTTTCTTGATTCTCCTTCCACACGTCCCTCCTCCTGAACTCTGTCGTCCCCGACATGCTTTTTGTGGCAACATGCATATGATTGTATGACTTTCTGCTCTCGACGGTTAAGTGAATCTGCTTGACATATCATCAATTCTTTCCATTGGCTAGACTTTACTCTGTCATCTGGTGCCTGTCTATGATCTGCAAAGAAGCTTAATTCGTAGGCCACCAGTCGTGGATTGAGGTTAGAAGATATTTTTACAAAAATCTCCGAGTCCATTTCACAAAATCTTGTAAAAAATGCCTCTTCGAATGTCTGCATATATGGACTTGGCAAAAACATAAGTCTGGAATATATGGCCATTAGTGTTAATCGACTTGGGATAGTAGATAGATAAAAAACAAGGGCATCCGATCCCTAGTTAATCTCGATGAAGTTCAAAAATGTATATTGTGCATGTTGAAACATCTTTATTACTGTAAGTAACATACTCAAAATTTTGTTAGTCATTTTTATGGATAAATCAGGTACGATGGTGTATCTGGCAGTCCAAAATTCAATGGTTTTCACCATGTATTCTTCGATTGGTAAGTAATTCCGGGTTGGAATTGGTAATAATGGATAGTTTAGCCACTGATTATTTAAGCTTCCCTAGTGTTGTGCTTCCCAAAATTGCATCCAGGAGCGTCGTCTGGGTACTGGGCAAAAGGAGGGATTAACTTGAAGTACATACGGTGTCGATTCCCAGTGTACCCATAATGTCGGATTCTTTTCCAAAAATTTTTGCCTCCATATAGGATCTGCTTTATCAAATTCCTCTTGTGTGTAGGTAAAGGTCTGCATGTTGAACTGTACACTGCTATTTGGCTCTTTATTGGTGATCACCTTTATGTATTGGAGTGTTTCTTCTTTGAGTAACCCATATGGTACATTGAAAGGCTTCATAATCTGTTCTAAATCCCTGCTTTCAATCTTTGCTTCTTTCATGACTTTGACCACTTTTTCTTCAAATTCTTCAGTAAGCTGGGACACCAGTAGTGCCTGTTCTTGTCGGCTTAATTCTGCAATAGCTCGAGTATGTCTTTCAGTGTTGGTACTTGTTTCCTCCCTTATCGGTGAATGATGCATGGGGGGAGAAAGAGGACATACCTCAGTCTCCTCAGTAGCCATTGTGGAGTGTGGAACTACTAGTGTCCCCACGTTTACCTACTGTTCTAATTGAGCTTTCAATTTATTTATTAGTTCATCCTTTGCTTTGATTTCTTCGGTGGCCTGCATAATCGTATCCTTGTTTTTTAGGAGCTCCTATCCTATGGCAGCAAGTTGAGTAACATCTCCATTGCATTGTACTAAGAATTTATTCTCTGCCATCTTCCACTTTCTCCTAAGTTCATTAGTGTCGTCTATATATCTTTTTTCCCATTCCGCTATGACGGCTTGCTCCTTCTTCAACTGATCTTCGTATTTTGCTATTCGATCCTCCAATGCTTTTGTGTTGCTTTCTGTCAATTTTGGAGCTTCTATTAGTTGGTTTCATAATAGGGCCTTCATCAGTTCTTTGTTCCTCGTCCTTAGATTATCGGCTTCATCCATGTATACCTTGATTTGAGATTCAAGGAGTTTACTTCTAGTGTTTGTTCGTATTTTTTTTGCTTCTCCAGCCTCATATTTGCTTTGTAGTTCTCTCAGTTGTTCTTGCATCTTCTTGTTTTCCATTTCTAGTGTGGTACATTTATTCTTGGCCTCGTTGGTTTCTGATCCTTTCTCTAAAATTATCCTTTGCACTTGAATTAATTTGGTAGATAAATTTTCACCTATTTCCTAAAGTTGATTCTTCTCCCGCATTGCCTTGTCATAGACGGCATCAGCTTCAAGCATTAGATGTTGAGTATCCATAGCGGTTTGTATCATTTTTTGTACTACTGGCTTGAGCTGAGCTACATCCACGTTCAACCAAGTTTTGGGAATGCTTGGCTCTTCCCCCGTCCGTACGTCTCTTCATTGCTCCACATGTATCGTCTCGTTGTGCAATTGTGTTATTTGGAGATGTACTTCTTGGTTTCTTACTTCATCTTCATTATTGGTCGATTTGGTAGCACTCCCTTGAAATGTGACATCCAAGAGAGAGGGTTCTTCTACTACCCTTATTGATGTGAAGGGTTCGGACTCTTTTACTATGTCTTCTACTTTTTCTTCCTTAGGGTTCTTTACCAGGAACTCTCCTACTAAAGGAGTCCCTTTGATCTGGATGTTCGATGCTTCATTCAATTTGATTATATGAATTCCTTCTTGAGATGCTTCCTGCCTTGTAGTGCCCTTGATAGTGTCATCAGGCGTCTGATCGACCTTGGTGCCTTCCATGTCAAAGTCATCGTGTACTTGATTCAGTTCCTCCCATTGACCATCATCCTTTGAATCACTTTTAATATCCACATTCAACATAGATATTTCTCATTCTTCTAGTGTGTTTGATGATGAGCTAGAATTCATCAAGCCCAATTCTCTATATCTATGAACTTTGGTTAGCCTTTTTCTTTGTTCAGAGTCTTGATGGGCCTATTGGTAGTGATGCCCTTGCACCGATAGGTTTACCTGTCCTTCCATATACTAGTGAGTTGTTTCCATTGCCTTTGTTAATTCCTCTTCTTTGATGGGTTGATTGTCTTCGAGCCTTGTCCTTGGAAGTACATGTGTCCTCTTTAAAGCTGGGGCTTCTGCCTACATCATCTCCCATAATCTCTTGGTACCTCTCATTCTCGGTTTGGAGATCGTTTCAACTTCTTCTACTATCTTGACTCCCTTCTTCTTCCTTGGAACAGTGGCAATCTTTGCGTACTTAGCCATTTCTTCAGACGACGACATCTCTTTCAAATGTTCCTGAATGCCTAAAGCATGATAGATCAGTATTGTTAAGGCAATGCTTCCGTTCAAGAACTTCTTATGATTCCACTGTTTCTTCGCTTCAAAGAGTCGTTCTTGAATGTATGGAGTCATGTTTACTTGATTCCCTATTTGTTTGATGGCATGGGACAACATTTGCACTACGATATTCTGTGGAGCAGTATATCTGTGCGTGTTTGGAAAGCAAAAATGTTGGTGAATGAGTCTGACTTCCTCTTCTATGTCAATGCGATTGATATCTATGAACATTCGGGTCTTAGCTCCTCAGCTTTCCTCTTTCAAAATTGTATTCCCGTCCTTTTCCCATCCGAGGGCTTATTTAATTAAGTCATGGGTGAATTATATGATGACCCAGTCGCCTGCTGCATTGAGGACTCTTGCTTCAGGTACTAATGGATCATGCAGAGCCGGTTGTAAGGTGTTCATGACGTGTGAAATGCTAGAAATCCGATTTGTAGATTGGGAGTTCAAAGTACTTCTGAATACCAGCTTTCTTCATAATGTTGATAGTGGATGGAAGTTCATGCACTACTTTGAAATCTTGGGACATCACGAGGAATTGATGGTCTTTGTCCATAATTTTAATCGTCACCAAGAACAGACAATCCCCGACAGGTTGATCTTCCCGAAACCAGTGACCTTTTGTCTTTGTCACGCTCTATAGGGGAAATTCCAATACCTCCTCCTGAATAGTCGCTTCAGAGTCCTCAAAAGCCATCTGCACTTGTAATAAGAAGAACATCAGCTTTTCATAAAAGGCATGTCATTAGTGATGTGTGTTTCTGAGACATGTTGTTCATTGCATCACTCCGTTTCCCCTTATTTAAGTAAGTATGATCTCTTACCACATATCTTTTCATTTACATTCTTGGAATGCATACGATACCAGTTCTTGTACTTGTGTCAAATGAACTAAATTTTTTTGGTTTTTATAGTTTGTGATGCCTCAATCCTACTTCTACACTAATTTTTGGCAATTTTTTGAGATTTATCTTGGTGATTCCAACTTCCTCCTACTCCACTCCTCTCTTTAACCTAACCCTAACTCTTCCTTCTCTTCCTCACTCCTAACCCTAAACCTAAAAACTCATTACACACACCTCAGGGATGTGAATGCCTCTCCAATTCACTAAATCTCTGGAAATGTTTGCCTCGATACCACTTACAGTAGTAAGCACAAATTCAAATATTTCTCCTAGCTCTAAACTCCCAATATGGCCAATACTAGGTTCCTTTCGAAGCTCTGGACGAGACGCATCTATTGGTGGTAAAATACTCGAATCTGACAACTGCTCTTCAAGTTATGGCCAAAACAGTGAATGGTGGGAAACACCTATACTCGCTCCACAACTCGTATTGGCTCACACACACACTACAGTAGTTCAAAAGTGATGGGGAGGGATGGACAACAGTCCTACACACACGTTCCAAGCTTCACACACACACAAAAGATCATAGAGAAGATGAAAATCAGTAGGGAAGAAGCAAATTTGAAATTTCAGTCCTCCTTCTTCACAATGGCAAAAACGTCCTTACAAAGAGTCACAAAGTGACTTATATACATGTGCCCCTTAAAAATGGTCCTCTCACACATGAGACCGGCACTTTATTGACTAATCTCTATCTTTCTACTACTTTACAAGAAGTATGTGTTGGCATCATACATGCGAAGAAGCAAGTACAGACATACATGTAGATCTAGCACTAAGGCAACCCATTAAATTTTTCCAAACCTTACATCATTTTAAAAGTGATTCTCATCACTAAAAACCCTTGTAAATACCGTTTCACCTTTTTTGTAGCTCTATTTTGTACAAGCTGAGGAGTCGTCGAGCTTGAGGAGCTTTAGAAGTAAGTGCCTACCAATTTTCATATTTTTTAGACATCGTTTGAGCCCTCAAATAAGCCCTGGAACCTAATTTTTAACTAGGCCGGACACTAGGTCTGGACAGGGCCAAAGCTAGTCAAAAACTATAAATAGAGCTAGAGAGCTCATTTTTGGGGGTAGCTTGTTGTAGTTTTGAGCTTGTATGAGAACTTGGTTGTAATAGAAGTGTTTCCATTGTCTTACTCTCTTTGTTCTTGCCGTGTGTGCATGTGTGTGTGTATGTGTGTGCATGTTGGTGTGCTTCTCACTCACACATTTGTGCCTTCACTTGCTCGAGGTCTTCATACCATCCTCATGTCTTCCCGGATTGACATTAAAAGAGGTGCTACTCATCACTGAGCTACACCAAGTTTTGGCGCCGTTGCCGGGGACTCGAGCTTTGAGGACGAGCGTGTGATGGTAAGACATAGAGAGGACGCGTTGGAATGGTAAGTAGTAGGTAATTTTCTTGTTTTTTCTCTATCTCCATCTCCATCTCCACCTCCATCTCCATCTCCTTCTCCACTTCATATTCCCTCTTCCTTGTCATTATCCTCATTTGCTTTGTGCGAGTTTGAGAGAGAGCGAGAGTGCATTGCTGTTTTGTGTGTTTTTTTTGCATGTTTCTTGCAGGTTTCAGCATCATCACCATCTCCAACAAGCTCAGCAGGTACGGAATCTTTCTGCGCAAGCCCTGAGGCGTCGAGCTCGAGCTATCGCAACACACCAAAAAGTTGACCCAATCACGACTCTGAGTGCACCACGACATAGCACAGGCCGAGAGCTCCTAGGATCATTAGCCAGATCAGAAAAATTCACCATATCCCAACCTATTGCAACACTCCCAAGTATCGCGACACTCCCAAGTATCGCGACACCTCGACCTATCGTGACACTCCCAAGTATCGCGACACTCCCAAGTATCGCGACACTCCCAAGTATCGCGACACTCCCAAGTATCGCGACACCTCGACCTATCGTGACACTCCCAAGTATCGTGACACTCCCAAGTATCGCGACACCTCGACCTATCACGACACTCCCAGTTATCGTAACACTTCCACCTATCGCGCCACTCCCAAGTATCGCGACACCTCGACCTATCGCGACACTCCCACCTATCACGACACACCGACCCGACCTATCGCGATACACAAGCTTAAAGCATGAATTTTTAGGGTGAATTAATTGAGTGAATTGAGGTACCTTTGGACTGCAAAATGCCTAAAAATCAGGGAGGAATGTCTTGAACCCTGAGAGCCTGTTTTGACCCCTACATGCCTGAATGGTCATAACTTTGCCATGCAAACTCCGATTGATGAGATTTTGGTCTCGTTGGAAAGTGGAGTTTTAGAACATGTATTTTTAAGTTGGCCATTCGGTAGAACTAGGTGGTCATAAGATTTTGGGGGTTCAGTGAGTTCCTCCAAGGGGGGGCCTGTAATTGTTGATGTGTGTCTTTCAATCCATTGTGGTAAAGGAGCTATATTAACTTGTGAACTTTTGCAGGAACATTGTGTGCAATCAAGGCAATTCAAAGCAAGCTAGCAAGGGTGAGTACCAAGCTTGGGAGAAGGCTTCCTGGGCTGGTGTAGCAGTTTGAGCAACCAAAGGATTGAGGTTGGAAGTTCTCTCAACCCTCCTTTGTCAATTCCTAGCCTAGGCTAAGTACGACTTAGGTGTGGTGATTAATTAGGGCAACGTTAGGCACGAATCAAGTCCAAGAGAACTAATCAACTAAGTACAAGCATTAGGTAGATCCTAAGTGCAAAAAACCTAAGGGACAAAAGTAAAATTGATTCGATAAATTATCAAGTGCGACATTCACTTAACTACTCCTGACGACACGATTCTGAACAAGAGCTTAACATAATAATCAACTAAAAAGGACAAAGTGATTGGCGCAAATTAACCTGCAATGAGAGTGTACTTGGGACCAAGGGGGTAGAGAAACCAGGCATATGAACCTTAGGTCAGGTAGACACTTAGGCCGAGACCGACAAAGCCTCAGATCTTCTGAAGCTAGTGTCAATCACACCGCTAGGTCTTGGGCCCAGCAGTTGAGTGACTACTCGTACACTCCCAGATCAGAAACAAGTGATTCTGAGATGTCTTATAACATGGAGAGACCACTAGGTAGCTCAGGGGTGGTGTATCTAGAAAAGCCAGAAGGACCTTACAAGACTCAATTGGAATACATCAGGACTAATCGTCTAGGTGCTCGCATCTACAAAGACGGCCTGAGAAGATCTGTGGTACAGATTAAGAACCCCGATCAACCCCATGGATTAGAACACCCGGTAGTCAAGTTCAAAAATGGAACATACCTAGATAAAGAAGGGACTATTTATGTAGTCACCACTCTTCTTGATAGAACAGACGAGTTTGGAAATGTGATCGCAGAAATCGACATGGGTGATATAGAGCAAGGGAATTTAGAGAGAGAGCCGAGAACTCCCCGTGGTAAATCAGTCTTGACCAGAATCATGACTCCATAGTGGATTCCTCAGGATAATATAAGCATATATTTACTTCTAAATCGAGAAACCGATGAGGCTTTTTGGAGGTATAAGCCTGCACAGCCTCATGAAGTAGGTGCTCTCACAATCTATGAGTTTAAAGACCCTGATAGCCCAGGCAAAGTAACCTACCTAGACAATACATCAGAGAGGATCTTCGTGGTCACTGAGCATGGCAGACATGCCTACACATGGAAGGGTGAATTTGTTTTTCCCCAACCTCGGTCCAATGTGTCTTATAGCCACCAAGGAGCTGGGACCTCCCACGCTCATGGAGCTCAAAGGGATAGAAGTAGAGACAGACCTGAGGTAAGCTTTGCCAACTCCTTAGGAAGGGAAAGAATGAGAACAGAGACAGATAGAGAAGAAATCGAGAGACCTAGAGCCCCAAGGAACCAAAGAAATGCTGACGATTTCCCATTGCCAAGACCGAGAGAACACACTAGGACCCTAAGGCCAACTCAGTTGGTGAAGTCCATGAAGAACTATTTCGATGGCACAGGAGACCCTTATGATCATGTAGCTGAATTTAGACAAGTCTTAAGAGCTGAACAAGTGGAGGACCTATTCATGCAATACAATGCTTTTGGTCTAACCCTTAGGAACACTGCCCTTACATGGTTTCAACCCTTGAATGAGAGGCAGTTTAGGAGCATAGACCAACTTTTGGAGGCATTCATCACTGAGTTCTCTAAGAGTGGCATATGACATAATTCCTCCTCCTTGATTCATAGTTTTAAGCAAACACCTCAAGAGATGGTCAGACTGGCAGGAAGACGGTTTAGGCAATACGTAGAGAGGTGCCCAATGCTTGAGTTACCCACACCAGCCAAGCAAGTGGCTTTGTTCTTAGATGGATTGTTGAGCACCAAGCTCAGGTCATATGTGTATCTGAAGGACCCCAGAACTATAGAAGAGTGTGTGCGCATGTGCATAGACATTGAAGATAATCTAGGCGAGGAGTTGGAGCTATCAAAAATCTACAAGGATTCAGGTAGCTCTAGCAACCTCACCTCTGGTCAATCCACATCCATTGAGGAACTTGCAGAGAAGGTAGCTCAAAAATTAGGTGTCTCTAGCAAACAAATTCCAAGATTTGCCCCAGTCAAACGGTGCTATACTTGTGGAGGTGACCATATGGCGAATGTATGTCCCATAATGGCCCAACCCCAAGTAAATCCTAGTAGCCAATACTGCACCATAGAGCGAAGGTACACCAATCACACTGCACAAGACTGCCCTTATAACAAACAATCTGTCATGCAAAATTACCCTCAGCCATATCCACAATAGGGTAGGTACCACAATCAGTTCCCACCACAGCAATATAGCAGACCACAGCAACCTTATCAGTCACCTTATCAAGGGCAGCAGAGACCTCAACCAGTCCTAGCGCAACAACCCCCTGCTCTAACCAATGCGATCCAGTGAAATATGCATCTGCTGAAGAAAATCTAAACAGAGTCATAGTCCCAGTCACACTGTTGTTATCAGATAGTGATCCAAGTGACCATAGTTTTGACTCCACACATATTGATAGCCCACAGGCTTACTACATGCAGTCACCCGAGCATAACGAGTCATACTATTATGAAGACCCAAGTGAAAATAGTGGGGAGCCTGAGTATGCTAATGTCATGTACACAAACCCCAACTCTAGACCTCAACCTAGGCAGGTACGACCGCAATTTCCTAGAGGACCTTGCTTCAGATGTCAGGGAGATCACCTTATACGTGATTGTCCACTGCGAGCCCCTACACAACCCCAACCAGTGACAATTCAGGGTTTCTATCAAGATTGCGAAAAGGAGCATCTCTTACGAGATTGCCCGAAGAATCCCAATAACCTGCCAAAAATCACTCCTTTCAACGTCATTGGACTAGTAGTAGACTCTACAGGAAGTGTAACTTCCACTGCCCCAGTGCAGGTGGTCACTAGAGCTCAAGCCTTGCAGCAAACTCAAGGAGTAGGGCAGGAAAAGAGCTCTGAGGTTAGTGAGACAGAGAGTATAACCAAGAAAAGGACAAGAGCATGGAGAGATAGTTGGGAGAGGATGAAAAGACAATGGTCACAGAAAATGAGTGAACTTGAGGAAAGCTTGAGAGAAACCAAAGCAAAAATAAGTGAACTCGCATCTCAAAACCACTCTCACACCACCCCTCCACCACCGTTTCCATCTCCCTCCAACCCATCACCTTCCATTCCCCAACTTCCTAATCCACCACACGTAACCCACCCACCACCCAGAGTAGAATCAATCCTAGCCGATCCCACTCCTGAGGATCTAGACATGATGCTTAAAGCATATCAGGCCAGGATCCAAGAAGGGCCAAATGTGACAGATCATGACAAATGTTACCCTAGGGCCAGTCTAGAGGTAGAGAGAACAAAACTTTGTGCTAAGATGGTCGAATTGGCGCAAGCCATGTTCGAAGCAAGTCGCTTGTTCAATAGCCCTAGCTCCACTAGAACACCGTTGCATTTTGATGGTCTATTGGATAGGTTGGAGAGGTTACTTACAAAGTCTGGAAGAGAAGCCACCTCCCAGGCTAAGGAGAGGGCAAGAGATAGAATAAGCCTTCCTCCCCAGGAAATGTATGTGCCTAATTCCACCGAACTAGATACCTCTTCTTCTATGAATAGGTATTCACCAGAGTTCTTGAGAGAGATTCAGGAAGAGAAGTGGGCAAGGGAAAGTGAAGCCCCTCCTCCCATTGAACTTGTGGATGACGCACATGATCAATTCCCACAAGACATTCCTTCTATTTATGAAGAGCAGGAGAGCGCACAATCTCAAGAGAGATTAGACTTCGAGTCTAATTCTTTACAGGAACTACCCCATTTCACAGGCCCATGGGAAACCAAGTCAACTTGCATGAGAGCACCCACAGTCATGATAAGAAACGAAGATTCGGTCATACCTAGGAATACGGAGGTAGTAAAGAACACTAAAGTGCAATGCAATCTCACTTTAGAAGAGCTACTCAAAGTTAAACGAGAATTGTGGAAACACGTAGCCAAACAAGTGCCATACATAGTGAAATCGCGTTCCCAGGTAGGATCACATAGAACAGTGCCAGAAATACCATTGGATAAGATAGGCGATATGAGTGAAGGAGAAGAGGGAAATACCTATCTCCCAGTTACCCATCAAGAATACACAACCAAAGCAATTTCGGACTCAGGTGCAGGAGTTGCAATTGCTACCACTTCCCTATGGAAGCGTTGGGGCAAGCCAACACTCAGGCCGATGAGAATGAAATTGCAGATGGTAGATGGTCATATTGAGAGGCCTTTAGGATTGCTAGAAGGAATAACTCTCACTACATGTGGTGTTGAGTTCGAGCATACTTTTGCTATATGCGACTTTAGCAAAAACCAAGCCTACGAGATGATTTTGGGGAGATCATTTATGCGACAATTGCAAGTGGTACAGGACTGGGGAACCAATTCTTTGTATTTGCAACACTTAGGTGTTACAACCAAAGTCAATCTCAAGTACCCCAATGGAATCCCATCCATAGAGCCAAAGATGATACTGAGTCAGTGCATTCTATAGGATCAGGATCATCATGGATGCATGAAGACACCCACTTATGGATGTGCAAGGTAGCAGTAGAAGAAGAGAAGAGAGAAAAAGCCCGAGAGGTAGGTGCAAAAGAAACCCATAGATCAATTCAAGACCAAGCCTATGCACCTGTAGTTTTTCCTGACGAAGAACTTGAGCCTCACGGCTGGGCTGAAATTTTAGTAACAATGGATGTAGCCATCAACGAAGAACAATGGACACCCCACTGTGATGAGGATGGCTATGACATTTCAGTCTTCTCCATAGAGCCAGTCTTGGGAGACTCAATTTTAGAAGAATGCGAACCTAGCCCTGATGCATTTGAGGATGCAAGTGACTCCAATCTAGAGTCAATCATTATGGACCCACAATTTGCATCAGATGAAGAATACTTCCATGAAATAGAAGTTCTCCCTCAGAGACATGAAGAGCTCATAAATGAGGTGAGATTAACCACACAAGTGACCACCGAGAATGAAGGCAAGAAGGAGAAGAAGAAAGAAGTCACAGCAGAAGAGGAAGAATCTCTGTTTGAGGTCCCTGAAAATTTTAGGAAGTATGAAATAGACGATAGGAGAGTCATGGTGAGAATGCCTAAACGGAATGCTCAAGAAGGAGAGGCCTACGATAACAAGGAAACCACTAAGAAAATTATTGTAGCCTTAGAAGAAGGAGAGGAAAGGTGCACGTACATAGGACATGACTTGACGGAAGAAGAAGAGCAAGAGCTGGTAGCTTTGCTAAGAGAGTACAGAGATGTATTCGCTTGGAGCTATAAGGACCTAAAAGGTGTAGACCCCGACATATGCTCTCACACGATCCCCATGACCTCAGATGCCAGGCCCTCTAAACAAAAGCCATACACATACAATGACAACTATGCTGCCAAGATCAAAGAGGAGATAGATCGCTTGGTTGAAGCTGGATTCATCTATGAAATTGAGCACACGGAATGGGTCTCCCCCATTGTAGTGGTGCCCAAAAAGAATGGCAAATTACATGTATGCATTAACTTGAAGAAGGTTAATGTAGCCACTATCAGAGATAGTTATCCGCTTCCTATCACTGAGCATCTATTAGAAAGGGTAGCAGGCAAGGAAGTGTACAACTTCCTGGATGGGTTCTCTCGCTACAATCAAGTGGCCATTGTACCAGAAGATCAGCATAAGACGGCTTTTGCCACAGAGTGGGGCATATTTGCCTTTCGAGTAATGCCATTTGGTCTTACCAACGCGCCAGCCACTTTTCAGAGGCTGATGTGCCACGTGTTTAAAGAGTTCCTGAGGAAAAATTTGGAAGTCTATGTTGATGATCTTTGTGCTCATTCCAACATTAGACAAACACATATACCTAAACTCAAGCAAATCTTTGACAAATGTAGAGAGTATCAAGTCTGCTTGAACCCAGAAAAGTGTGTTTTCATGGTCAGGCAAGGCAAGATTCTAGGACACATAGTGTCAAAGAATGGCATATCCACGGACGAGGAGAAAGTGAGAGCTATTGCAGAGTTACCTAGGCCAAGGAATGTCAAGGAGGTACAGGCCTTCATGGGGCATTGTGGTTACTACCGTCGATTCATTCACATGTATGCTGTCATTGCAAAGCCCATGTACGGACTTTTGACTAACTTTGAGTGGACTGATGAATGTGAGAATTCCTTCAAAGAGCTCAAACGAAGATTGTGTTCAGCACCAATCTTGACCACACCATATTGGAACAAGCCATTCCATGTCGATGTGGATGCATCCAATTATGCTATTGGATGTGTGCTAGCACAACCTACGGGCGAAGGTAATATGGATCTTCCAATTGCCTATGTCAGTAGACAATTGAATGCAGCTGAACGAAATTATACCATCATTGAACGAGAAGGATTAGGCATGGTGTACGCGGTTAAAAAGTCTAGACACTATTTGCTTGCAAACAAGTTTAAATTTTTTTACTGATCACCAAGCTCTACTGTACCTCGTAAACAAGCCATGCAATACAGACAGATTAGTAAGATGGTTCCTCTTACTACTGGAATACGACTTTGAGGTAGTGGTGAGAAAGGGCAAGACTCATCTGAGAGCAGATCATCTCCCAAGGCTCACATCAAGAGAGGCCCCACAAGGAGTATCAGATGACTTACCTGATGCTTACTTGTTTAATTTAGAAGTTGTACCTCAGTGGGCTAAGCCATTAGTGCCAGTGCTCACATATGGGCCTAAGCATCCAGTAGTAAACACTCAAGATAGAGAGATAGTAAAAGCTCAAAAGTATCATATCTTGGCAGGAAGTATGTACAAACATACGGAGCAAGGAGTATTAGCCTGTTGTGTGGAAGAGGACGAGTACGCTAAATGGTTGCAATTAGCACATGTAGGTGCATTAGAGCAACACTACTCAAAACAACGAACCCTATAGACACTAAGAGACTAGGAGTGCATTGGCCAACCATGGAAGTTGATGTCCATAGAATGTGCAAAGAATGCCCAATCTGTCGCACTAAACCACCAGTGGAACATGCTACTCTTTATCAAATACCTTTAGTACCAGATTGGAGTGAACCATTAGTATCCCTTCTGAGGACCAAAACGTTCCCTCAAGATATGACTTTGGCTAGACAAAGGAGTTTGGAACAAGAAGCCTTAGATTACGCAATCATTGGTGATAATTTATACAAACGTGGTAAAGATGGTTACCTAAGACTGTGTGTTCATGAGAGCGAATACCTCAAGATATTAGAGACTGCTCACCAAGGTGTAGCAAGAGGACACTTTGGACCAGATCGGGTGATCAAAGAAATTTTATTCGCAGGTCTTTGGTGGCCAACTCTTCACATGGATGCACATACCTATGTGAAGAGGTGTGAGGTTTGTCAGCGAACCCAGTACCCTATACGAAAAGATGAGATGCCATTGAAGCCTATGATGGGTGGACGTGCATTCTCTAAGTGGGGAATAAACTTTGATGGTCCTATTAATCCCCCAGCTAAGGGTTCACATGTTGAATACATCATTGTTGCCATAGATTATCTGACCAAGTGGGTAGAAGTGAAAGTTACGACGAAGAACGATGCACAGACCACGGCTAAGTTCTTATTTGAGAATGTATTCACCAGATACGAACTACCTATAGAGCTAGTCAGTGATAGAGGCACTCACTTCTTGAATGAAGTTATTGAAAACCTTCTCCAAGAGTTCTTGGTAGTACACAAGAAATTGGCCCCCTATCACCCACAAGCTAATGGACAAGCTGAAAGCACAAATAAGATTTTGTGCAATGTGCTCACCAAATTAGTGAATAATAAACGCTTTGATTGGGACAAACAGCTAGACCACGCTGTTTGGGCATACCGAGTCGCCTATAAAACGGTACTCCAAGCCACACCCTTTCAGATGGTGTTTGGCTAGAATGCGGTGCTACCATTGGACTTTTTGATACCTACATTGAAAGTAGCACAAGAGCATGACTGGATAGGCCATGAACTCTCCTCTAGAATCTTTGATCTTGAACGTTTAGGTGAGACACGATTGAGGGCTGCAGCAGGAATCTATGCAGCCAAGAAGAGGCAAAAGGCGTATTTTGATACACATGTGAAGGATAAAGGCTTGAAAGCAGGAGACCTAGTCCTAGTCTACACATTGAAACAACATGCACGAAAATTAGAGAAAAGAGGCTACGGACCAATGATTATCAATAGGATCTCCACAAGTGGAGCAGTACAACTAGCAACTCTAGAAGGTGACATACTACCAAGTTACATAAGCGGATGCAAAGTCAAGTTGTATCAAGAACCCCTAACTGAAGAAATGCTCAATCGACTCAATACTGCAAAGAAACGTAAGGAAGAGGAAAAGCGAATTCGAGAAGAAGCACGGGCAAAAGCTTTAGAACGCATTCGACGAATGAAATTGAGAAGGCAAGTGTTGCTCTAGCACAATGGTAAATACCACGTTAAGAAGCGTCACCTCCTTAATGTCAATCCGTGGGAGAGGTAGGAGTGATATGAAGATCGTGAACGTGAGATGATGTGAGAGTGAAGGTGAGAAGCACAAAGAAGCACACACACATACACACACACAATGAAGAGACAAGCAAGACACAATGGAAGGTGAGAAAATAGCTCTATTACTCAAGAACACTATTAGAAGCTCACACTAGCTCTAAGCTCACACTAGCCAACATGAACCAACCTCAAAAATGAGCTCTCTAGCTCTTTTTATAGTTTCTAGACTAGTTTTGACCGGTTTCACATCTAGTGACCGGCCTAGTTAAAAAATAGGTCCTAGATGCTATTTGGAAGGGTAAACGATGTCTAAAAATAACGAAAATTGGTACGCGCATTCTACCTAAGCTCCTCAAGCTCGAGGACTCCTCGGCTTGCACAAAATGGAGCTATGGATTACAAAATGGGGTTTTCTATGATACATATGTTACAATTAGTGATAACAATCACTGTTGAATGTTTGTGCTCATATCATAGACTAAATCAAAGTTGCCATGCTCAAAGCCCGGGGTGTTTACATGGGGAGCCTTGACGCGTCGGAAGACTTTAAAGATCATTTGCATCATGTCAAAGATTTTGACAGTCATGTGCGCGGCAATATCATTCATATGCTTTAACCTAGGGAGCCAGTGGCGGATCGTCGCCATCATGTAGCCTACTGTGGGTAACTCGATTGGTGGCTTGAAATAGGGATAATTCAGCCAGGCTTGGCACTGCTTATTGTTCTGTAGCTTAATAGCGAAGGCAGTCCAAGAGCGGCGTCGTGGGACTGGTCCCCAGCATGGATTAAATTTTAAGTGCAGCGGCGCTTTCACCCATGTGCTCATCATCTCGGGATAGTTTTGCAATAAATCTCTGCGCCAGTCTGGTTGATGGATTTCACCTCTCTGTGCACTTGGTGGCAAGTCCGCCGGCTCAAATTGAGTGGCATGCGTTGGTTTCATCCCTGTTTCTTTCTCTATGGCTAACTGGTATTCGGCCATTAACATGAAGTACGGTTTATATTGGAGCTCATGCCCAGATATGTATCGTCGCGGGGCCAAATGAGCAAAGAATGGTGACTGTAAAATTCTCTCTTCAATCATGGCCATGGCATGTAGCTGTGCCTCTACTCTGGCCGAATGTGTTGTTCCGAGTTCTTCAACTGTCTTCATCCACGCAGGGGTAGGTAATTCATATGTCATCTGGCCTTCGGCCGTGACACGTCCGCCTGGGATGGGTATCGGCTCGTATGCCTCTTCAAATGTTTCCTCCACCGGGATAGTGACGGTTTCTTCCTCAGCTGGTAGCTCAGGTGGGGAGTCTGGCCTTGGTGGTGCTTCATAGACTGCAATTCTAGATTCAAGATTTGTTACCTGGGCCCGAAGTGCGTTGAGTTCCTCTAAAATTTCAGGGGCAGGGTCCGCAGGTGCTGGTAATTCTGCTGCTACGTGTACTTGTTGTGTTGCCGGTTCTCTGAGCTGTAGCAGCTTGTGATCTTCCTTTAACTTTTGATGCTCTTCGTTCATACGATCATAGTCCTCGAGCAATCGCACATGATCATCTAGCAACATCCTCATCGATTCAGATGGGATAGCTTTGAATTTGCTCGGACTTAGTGGTTGTTCAGGGTGGTCCAAAGCCGCTTCCAGATTCTCTCTATTCTGCTCTTGAAGTCTCTGGTTCTCCTCTTTTGCTGCGGCTAAGTGTCTTCTTAGTAAGCCCATATTTCTAGTGAGCGTTGCATTGCGGACGGTCTGGGCTCGAAGTAGGTTGTCCAAATCCGCAGTGGCTTCTTTTGTTTTCTCCTCACTTTCTAGTTCTAATTTGTGATAGGCCGCTCGTAAATCTTGGTATCGACTGTTCAGTGAGGCATTCTCAATTGATAATGAATTAAGCTGCGTTTGTAGTTCATTCGTCGTCCTCTGCAGCTGTTGATAGTTGGTGCCAAGTGATGCAAACTCATCGCGGACTTGTGTCATGCATGTGAACATGTGTTGGAATGCGGTGTCTATGGTGGGCGATAGTAGTAGTGAAGTGCTAAATGATGATGCAGTGGGAGTAGATGCAGCGGGAATGGGAAATGGGGTTGGGACGGTGGATGCAGTGGTGATCGTGGAAAATTGTGATGTGTCTAAAAATGTTTGTGCCGGGAGTGAAGTGAGTGGTGGTGCCGTGGGTGGTGAGATGTCCATGTCACTGGACGTGTTTAGTGTTGTGACTGTGAAAAGTGGTGTGATTGTGGGTGGTTGTGTAGGTGTGAAGACGGGATTTACAAATGTGGAGTAATTTACATGGGGGCTGGCTGGAGCAGCTTGGTGAAAAGGGGAAATAGGGGTTATGGTGGGTTGGGGAGGTGAAACTGGTGAGAAGGTTAGTGGGGTTAGAAAGGGGAATGGGGTTCTTAGAGGTGGGGGAAACGCGGGGAAAGATGAAGGGGTGAAGGGGTTAACATGTAGATACGAAGGGCTGGGTGTGGGCATGGTGGTCTGAATGGGCAGGGCAAAGGTTGTGGCTATGTTGCCTTGTACAGGTGTGGATGTGGGGGAAGCAGGTGGGTGTGCAGAGGATACAGGATGGGTTGGTGAAAGATGAGGTGAGAGAGGAGTAGAAGGGGTGGATGTTATTTCGAGGATAGTAGTGGTATGTACAACGGTAGTACGGGGTGGGGAATCTACAAGGATGGGTTCTGCGGTCAATGAACTTTCGGGGACGAGGCGTGCCTCCCTGGCTTGTGCTGAAGATTGAGCTCCTGTTGGTACGCGAATATACTCTCCAGGCTTTGAAAGTAGTCGCACTCGGCGGGGGTCAAACTGTGGTAGTTGCTTTCTTTGTAAAAACCTGAGTGCTTCATGGGAGCCTACTGATTTGACTAACTCTCTGAACCCTCTGATGTATGCGTCTTCGAATCCTCCGGAGATGAGTTCCTGTTCAATTAATGCCTGGCTCTCCTCTTCAGTTAACTTCTTCCGGGCCCAGACTTTCTCCATCGTGCGATATAATTTCTTTATGGCCAGCATGTACGCTGCGGCTTCGAAAGTCTCTTCTTCATATGTGCTGGTGTCGCCGTGCGCGTCGGTTTGTTGGCCTTGGCCATCTGTCTGTCCGTCTTGTGAGCCCTGGCTGGCTTCATCGTCGCTTTCATCGTCGTCTGTTTCGGTTCTTTCTTCTTCAGAGCTCGACACAGCTTGTCCCTGTGGCAGATCTCGCGGCGTGGTAGGGTAGCTGGGGCGTTCATATTCCTGGGAGAACAGCTGTGCCTCTGAATACTGGAATTCGTTTGAGAATGCATCAGGCATCTCAAAATCAAATGTTGTGTTTATAGGGTCTGTCTCCATATGTGGTATCGGGAAAGAAAACGCTTCCGCACCAATAGTGGTGGGAGCCTCTGCTGTTGTGGTGGTGGGTTCTGAGGTGGCAGCTGCCTGAGGTGCAGCGATACTAGTGGTGGCCTCCGGAACCACTGGTCTGGACAACCTTATGCGAATAGGTTGTACTGTGGGAGCCGCTTCTGTCTGTGGTCGCTCTGGAGAAGGTTGTGGTGATGGCGACTCTGGCACTTGAAGGCAAGGAATGGTGCCTCTCATGCGCTTACCTGCCCGTGTTCTACTAGGCTTCCTGGCTTTCTTCGTCGTTCCTTTGAATGCCTTCAGTTCTTCTCCTGTTAATGCACGCTCGATGGGCAAGTCATAAGCTAAGCACATATAAACAATTCTAGTCAGCGCACAACATCCATTAAGCACCTTCTTGCGCTCCCATCTGTGCTGTGCCAGATACATTTGATCTATGATCCAGCTTGCCAGATCAACAGTTTGAGGTCCCGTACATGCCAAATACAATCCAAACCAGATTCGTTTATGGGGCATGGTAAATCTGTCCTGAGCTGGGAATGCGAAATGTTGCATGCATATCCTTAGTGGCTTTGACAGCTCAGGTGTAATTGCCGAGATCTCCTCCCACTTCGTGACATCCCCACGTTTCATCGGGTCTGGAATTAATCTCTCTCGATCTGTGGGTGTGTGGGTTCCATGAATTTTAATGGCCGCTCTGATTAAATCCTTTGAGAGGTAAAATCTTTTGTAAGGTGGATCATCCACTAAAGAAGGTAAAATAAAGGTTCCTGGGATGTCCTTATTCTCTGAGGCCAGCAAAGTAGTGATTAAGTAATAGCACCTATAAAAGTCCGGTTTGGGCAGAGGATCACTGAAATACTCTGTGAAGCCTGCTCTGGCCCAAACGTGAGTTAAATCCTGGGTGCTCTATAGGGCTTTGAACTCTCTAGAGAAAAACTGGTATTTTCCCCACGTGCGGTCATCAAATGTCAGAGAGGATTCAAAAATAAAGTCCGCGTCCGCAAGGGGTCCTGCAAGTCCCTGAAACCAATGAGAGTTCCGGTGTATCTTCTCTGTGTAGCCCATAGGTGGATTGTCGATAGGCATGGGCCCTGGAAACCCTTGGAATTCCGGCGGTGGAGCAGTCGGGTGGGATTCTGCTCGTAGCACGTTGAGGGGCACAGCCGCTACACTGGGACCTGCTCCTGATGGTCCCTCGTCGGTTTGCATGGTGGCTGATGCGCTAATAAGAAAGATCTGCTACAAAAGATTAACACATTAGCATGGAAATTAATTATGATCCCATTAAAGTGAGACCGCAATCCCTTTCCATAACTGATGCGTAACCCGTGTAGCCAAGTGCTGTGATGTGATGGATGCAATGTTTTCTTGCAGCACAAGTGCAGGTCTCTAGACTCCTACACGTTTCAGATCATGCATACATTTCTTGATGAGACGAGATTATGAGTGATGTGCGATGATGGTGGGTGAATTATTACAAGGTTTAACGGTTAGTAATTTAGTACAAGGTTGTATGTTAGTCGGGGGGTAGTTAGACAATGGGTTAGGGGAAGACGGTTGGACACGCTTCGGTATCCATTTCCTAAGAGTCTTTGAGTGGGTGGTGGGTTTCTGCTGAGGGGCAAAAGGTGGTATCGGGTGTGGTAGTATCGAGGGATGGAAAGGTTTGTGAAAGGTATATATTACATGGCTTATGGGTTGAGCTATGATACATGGTTTGGGTACCCAAATCTGCGTGGGTGTGGGTCTATGGGTAAGGTATTTCTTGGCGATCCAAATTTGTCGAATGGTCGGACCTGTAGAAGGAGGTCGAGGGGATGGTGGATACCGATTCTGTTTCTGCCCTGCCTTTTTCTTGTCGATCTCTGCTTGGTTGGAGTTCTTCGGTGCTTTTTGTCCTTTTGGCACCCATATTTGTCTGGTGCCGCTTCCTTTGGGTGGCCTAAACTGCCTTCCTTGTTGTATCTTCTCGTACTGCAGTCGATCTAGGTTCCTTCGTCGTGGTTGATTCTGTTGTTGTCGAGGTTGAGAGGTCGGATGGACGCTCTGCTTTGGAAAAGAAGGGAGATCCAACACTTGCGTGACCTGCCCATTAGGAAGTGATGCCTTATTTAACTTTAATCTAGGCCAGTCCGCAACAAGTTTGGAAGGATGAGCACCGCAGGGTGTCGTGCTCATTTGGCCGATGATGCAACCCACCTGACCACTGATTGTGTCCATCTGCCCTTGTGGTTGGGTAACTGTCTCTTCTAGTTTGCAGGAAGTCCCAGGGAAGATCTCCTGTCGTCCTTCTGATTGACAACTGTCCATAGCCAAGCCCGAGTGGGTTGGTGTAGACGTAACGTGACTGGTCTGCTTAAAGATCTTTCGGTCTTCCGTCGCATGCATTTTATAGGGTCTAGGGTCACAACCGTCAAGCGGAATGCCGTTAGGGAAGTCAAGCGGTATCACTCGCTTCTGTTCTAAGGTTCCAATCTGTAAGGAGCCTTGTCTAAGATTTAGGTCCACTGAGTGATCGTATAGCCAATCTTGGCCAAGGATTAGGGGTTCTATCAGGTCGTCATCATGGCACACTAGTAGCTTTGCTGTCATCGTCAAATCCTTAATGAGGATAGGAAGGTCCACCTCACCCATGCAAGGGGTTTCCATGCCTCCTAGGCCTATGAGGTATGCCTCAATTGGCCGCATTTCTATTCCTGAATCCTTATAGTGGGACCATCTAATCGCACTAGTCGCAGCACCTGAGTCGATTAAAGCCATGAGTTCTTGGCAAGGGTTGCCGTGCTCTAGCCTAACTGTAATGAATGGTCTCCTGTCCACTATGCTAGGATGAGTCGTTGACTTTACTTGACACATGGCCATGGGATATCTGGGTGATGTTTCTAGATGGTTATAATGTTCTCTCCCTAGTCCTTGTCTTCTCAGCTTCATGCGCTTAATGCGTTCTATGGCTTCTGCCTGAGCTTCCGCTCGTATTCTATTTTCTTCCTCCTTACGCTTCTTTGCCAATGTGAGTCGTCTAAGCATATCCTCAGTAAGGGGTTCTTGATATAGCTTGACTCTACAGCCACTAATGTAATTAGGCATTATATCTCCTTCTAAGGTGGCTAACTGTACTGCTCCACTTGTCGAAAGTCTGTTAATGATCATAGGTCCATAACCTCGCTTTTCTAACTTCCGTGCGTGCTGTTTCAGTGTATACACTAGAACTAAATCTCCTTCTTTTAGGCCTTTATCTTTCACATGTGCATCAAAATATGCTTTCTGTCGCTTCTTTGCTGCGTATATTCCTGCTGCTGCCTTTAGCCTGGTTTCTCCTAATCGTTCCAAGTCCAATATTCTCGCTGATAATTCATGGCCGGTCCACTGATGTTCCTGTGCAACCTTAAGGGTCGGTATCAAGAAGTCCAAAGGAAGCACTGCATTCTGGCCAAAAACCATCTGAAAGGGAGTTGCATTGAGTACGGTCTTGTAGGCCACTCGATATGCCCAAACAGCGTGGTGTAGCTGTTTGTCCCAATCTGAACGTTTGTTGTTCACGAGTTTCGTCAGTACGGTACAAAGTATCTTGTTAGTGCTTTCAGCCTGACCATTGGCCTGAGGATGATATGGTGCAGATTTCTTGTGAATCACCATAAAATCCTGCAACAGATATTCAATGACTTGGTTTAGAAAGTGAGTGCCTCGATCGCTCACTAACTCTATAGGCAATCCATATCTTGTAAAGACATTTTCAAATAAGAATTTTGCAGTCGTGTGTGCATCATTCTTTTTTGTGGCTTTTGCCTCTACCCATTTCGTCAGATAATCTGTGGCAACAATAATGTATTCCGCATGTGTACCTTTTGCAGGGGGGTTGATGGGTCCTACAAAGTCTATACCCCACTTAGAAAATGCACGTCCGCCCATCATGGGTTTCAATGGCATTTCATCTCTGCGAGTAGGAAATTGAGTTCTTTGGCACACATCACATCTCTTTACATAGGTATGAGCATCCATGTGAAGAGTGGGCCACCATAATCCTGCAAAGAGGATGGCTTTGATTATCCTATCTGGTCCAAAATGACCTCCTGCAACACCTTGGTGTGCAGTCTCTAGTATGCTCAGATAATCGCTCTCATGAACACACTGTCTCAAATATCCATCTCGTCCTCTTTTGTATAGATTATCGCCAATAAGTGAGTAGTCTTGAGCTTCCTGCTCTAGACTGCGTTGTCGAGCTAAGGTCATGCCTTGAGGGAATGTGTTCATCCTGAATGTGTTCGTCCTCAAGTATGTCACTAAAGGTTCACTCCATTCTGGTGTGAGAGACATGTGATATAATGTCGCATGCTCTACTGGTGGTCTTTCACAACAAACATGGCATTCCTTACACAACTTGTAGACATCTGCTTCCATCGTAGGCCAATATACTCCTAATCGATGCAGAGTCTGTAATGTCTGATGTTTTGAATGATGTTGCTTTAGTGCACCTATGTGTGCTAATTGCAACCAATTCGCATGTTCTGATTCATCTACACAACAAGCAAGAATCTTTTGATTATCCTGTTTGTATATGCTTCCTGCCATTATTTGATATTTCTGAGACTTGGTAATCTCTCCTTCTTTGATCTTTATCCTCGGATTCTTGGGTCCATATGTCAGAATAGGGACTATAGGCTTAGCCCATTCTGGTGCTATCTCAAGGTTAAACAAGTATGCATCTGGTAATTCATCCGCTACTCCTTGAGGAGCTTCTCCTGAGGTTAATCTTGAAAGGTGGTCAGCTCTAAGATGCGTCTTTCCCTTCCTAACTACCACTTCAAAATCATACTCCATGAGTAATAGAAACCAACGTATCAGTCGTCCTGTGTTACAAGGTTTGTTGACTAAATATAATAGGGCTTGATGATCTGTAAAGAACTTGAATTTGTTGGCCAACAAGTAGTGCCTAAACTTCTTTACTGCGTAGATCATCCCTAATCCTTCTCGTTCCGTCGTGGTGTAATTTCTTTCTGCTGCGTTCAGTTGTCTGCTAGCGTAAGCTATGGGGAGATCTATGTTACCTTCCTCCGTGGGTTGTGCTAACACACATCCTATGGCGTAATTGGATGCACCCACATGTACATGGAATGGCTTACTCCAATCTGGAGTGGTCAATATAGGTGCTGAACACAAACGTCGTTTAAGTTCATTGAATGAATTTTCACATTCATCTGTCCACTCAAATTTGGTCAAAAGAGAGTACAAAGGCTTGGCTATGATTGCATACATGTGTATGAATCTCCTATAATAACCGCAATGGCCCATAAATGCCTGTACCTCTTTCACATTAGTTGGTCTAGGTAATTCTGCAATTACCTTCACCTTTTCCTCGTCCGTAGAGATTCCATTTTTTGACACAATGTGTCCTAGAATTTTGCCTTGTCTGACCATGAAAACGCATTTTTCTGGGTTCAAACAAACCTGATATTCTCGACATTTATCAAATATTTGTCTTAACTCTGGGATATGTGTCTGTCTTACATTTGAATGAGCACATAAGTCATCGACATAAACTTCCAAGCTCTTGCGTAAGAATTCCTTAAAAACATGACACATGAGTCGCTGGAAAGTAGCGGGTGCATTTGTCAAGCCAAATGGCATTACACGAAATGCAAATATGCCCCATTCTGTGGCAAAAGCCGTCTTGTGTTGGTCTTCTGGAGCAATGGCTACTTGGTTATAGCCTGAAAATCCATCAAGAAAGCTGTAAACTTCCTTGCCCGCAACTCTTTCCAATAGGTGTTCTGTGATAGGAAGAGGATAACTATCTCTAATCGTGGCGGCATTAACTTTTTTAAGGTTAATACACACACGCAATTTTCCATTCTTCTTGGGCACAACCACAATGGGGGATACCCATTCAGTATGCTCAATTTCGTAAATGAATCCTGCTTCTATCAAGCGATCTATCTCCTCTTTAATCTTCGCAGCGTAGTTATCATTATACGTGTAAGGTTTCTGTTTTGTCGGTTTTGCATCTGGAGTCATAGGGATTCTATGAGAACATATATCTGGGTCTACTCCTTTCAAATCTTTGTAACTCCAAGCAAAAACATCTCTATATTCGCGCAATAGGACAACTAACTCTTCTTCTTCTTCAGTCGTCAAATCATGCCCTATGTATGTGCATTTTTCTTCTTCTCCTTCTATGGCAACTATTACTTTCTTGGTTTTCTCTCGGTTATCATATACTTGTCCGTCATTCGCCTTTCTATTGGGCATTCGTACCATGATTCTTCTATCTTCGATTTCATATTTCTTGAAGTTCTCGGGTACTTCAAACAAAGATTCTTCTTTTTCTGTCATGGTTTCTTTCTTCTTCCTTTTCTTGCCTTCACTCTTAGTAGTCACTTCCGTGGCTAACCTTACCTCGTTCGTAATTTCCTCGTGTCTCTGAGTGTGAGTCTCTACTTCGTAGAAATATTCTTCCTCTGATGCAAAGGGTGGGTCCATGATAATTGATTCTAAATCAAAATCGCTTGCATCCTCAAATGCATCAATGCTAGCTTCACATTCTTCTAAAACTGCATCGCACATGATTGGCTCTATCGTGAAAACTGAAATGTTATAGCCATCCTCATCACAGTGGGGTGTCCATTGTTCTTCATTGATGGCTACATCCATGGTTGCTAGGATTTCCGCCCAACCATGGGGTTCAAACTCCTCGTCTGGGAATACTACAGGTGCGTAGGCTGGATCTTGAAGGGTTCGTGGATGTTGTTCCGCACCTAAGGTCCTGGCTTCTAACCGCTCTTCCTCTTGTTTGGCTACTTTACACATCCATAAATGGGTATCCTCATGCAACCAAGAAGGATCTGATTCTAATGAGTGCACGGATTCCGTCTCTCCTGGTGTTTTATGGATGGTATTCCATTGTATTGGGGGTACATCTCTGTGTGAATAGTCTTTAAGGTTGACTTTGGTAGTCACTCCTAAATGTTGCAAGTACAAAGAATTAGTTCCCCAATCTTGTACAATTTGCAACTGATGCATGAATGGTCGTCCCAATATCATCTCATAAGCACGATTTTTTTCAAAGTCACAAATGGCGAAAGTATGCTCAAATTCTACACCACAAGTGGTGAGAGATATGCCTTCTAGTAAGCCTAATGGTTTTTCTATGTGTCCATCAGCCATTTGTAGTTTCATCCTGGTGGGTCTGAGTGCTGGCTTACCCCAACGTTTCCATAAAGCAGTGGTAGCTATTGCTACTCCGGCTCCTGAATCTAAGATGGCTTTCGTGGTGTAGCCCTGATGGGTTATTGGAAGATATGTGTTACCTTCCTCTCCTTCGCTTACATCTCCAATCTTTTCTACGGGTATCTCTGGTACCTTCTTATGTGATCCTATTTGAGAGGGTGTGGTAGCAAGCTCGGGGAATTGATTTGCTACATGCTTCCACAATTCTGGTTTCACCTTTAACAATTCCTCTAGAGTGAGATTACACTGTACTTTCGTGTTCTTGATCACTTCCGTATTTCTAGGGATCACTGATTCTTCATTCCTCACTATTATCGTGGGTGCTCTCATACTAATAGACTTTGCTTCCCAAGGTCCTGTGAACTGAGGTAATTCTTGTAAAGAATTAGATTCAAATCCTGTGTGTTCACTCAGTTGTTCCACCTCTACATCATCGTATATAGAGGGGATGTCTTGGGGAAATTGTTCCTGCAAGTCGTTTATTTCTTGAATAGGAGGATGAGTTCCTTGTTCTTTTCTCCATTTCTCTTCTTGTATTTCTCTTAAAAATTCATGTGAGTACCTATGTATGGAGGATAGGTTATCTTGACTTTCTGTATTGGGTACTTGAGACAGGGATGGTGCATTCCTTTCCTGTGTCTCTGGGACAACAGGGTTCCTATGCTGATCCTTTTTCTCTTTGCTTTCTATCAAGTGTTCTAGCCTTTCCATTAGTCCTTGAAAGTGTAGTTCTGGTTTTGCCATGTTATTCCAATTAAGATATCTAGAGGCTTCAAACAAAGCTTGTGCTAATTCTACCATTTTCATGCAAAGTTTAGTTCTCTCAATTTCTAGATCAGCTCGAGGGTAGTTTTTACTCATTTCCGTTACTTGAGGTCCCTCTTTTATAGCCTGATATGCACGAAACATCATGTCTAGATCTTCTGGTATGGGTTCCGCTAAGACTGATCCTGATTTCTGAGCTGGGTTTTCTTGATTTAATTCTTGTGAAGCCAATTCTTGTATTTTGGCTCTAGATTCTCTTAAACTTCCTTCCAACTCCGTTATCTTTTTACTCCACTTTCTCTTTATTCTTTCTCTGGAATCTTTCCAAGATTTTGTCTTTTTACTGCTAGATTCTGCAACTTCACTAGTTCCTGCTACCTTCTCTTGATTAGGTTGTTGGGTTTGTAAGAGCGCCTGGGCTCTGGTTATAGCTTGGATAGGCATGTATGTAGGGTTGGATCCATCTGCGTTGTTTACAATACCTATCACGTTGATCGATGTCACATTTGAAGTGTTAACTGGGTTCTTAGGACAATCTTTGATTATGTGCTCTTTGCCACAATCGGCACAAAAGCCTTGTATGTTATAGTACTGTGATTGCCTTGCTATTGGGGGATGTGGACAATCCTTAATGAAGTGATCTCCTTGGCACCTAAAGCATGGTCCTCTAGGGCCCTGTGGTCTCTGTTGTCTCAATTGGGGCCGTGGGTTTGGGTTTGCGTACATCACATTAGTATAATCTGGCTCCCAACTAGGTTCCATTGGTGGACTATCATAATGATATGTCTCCACATGTTCTGGTGACTCCGTGTAATAAGCGGGTGGACTAGTTACATGAGTAGAGTCAAAGCTGTTTGAGTTTGGGTCACTTTCGGTGATCAGGGGTGAAGAAGGCACTAAGGCCCTACTTAGGTTCTCTTCTGCAGCAGCGTATTTGACTGAGATGACATTCGCTGGTGGGGGTGGCTGCTGAGCTAAGATGGGTTGAGGTCTCTGTTGAGCCTGGTATGGGTAGTTCTGGGGAGGCCTATAGTAATAAGGCTGAGCATTGTATTGGCCTTGATACCTACCTGGCTGCTGGTATGTTTGCGGGTAGTTCTGTCTCACGGTTTGTTTGTTGTATGGGCAGTCCTGAGCCGTATGATTCGTGTATCTTCTCTCAATTGTGCAATATTGGCCACTAGGGTTGGCTTGTGGTTGTGGTGCATTGGGGCACACGTTTGCCAAATGATTTCCACCACAAGTGTAATAATGTACGTTTGTTGGTAGCTTAGGCACCTGCTTACTAGAAACTCCTAGTTTTTGGGCCACTTTTTCTGCTAGGTCCTCTATCGAATTAGACAATTTTGTGGATGCTAGAGAAGAACAATCTGAGTCCTTATAGACCTTTGAGAGTTCTAATTCATCTCCTAGGTTGTCCTCAATGTCTATACATATTCTTACACACTCCTCTAGCGTTCTGGGTTCTTTTAGGTACACATAGGAGCGTAGTTTAGCGCTCAACAAGCCATCTAGGAACAGTGATACTTGTTTGGCTTGTGAGGGTAGCTCTTGCATTGGACATCGTTCCACGTATTGTCTGAACCTACGTCCTGCCAGTCTTACTGTTTCTTGAGGAGTTTGTTTAAAGCTATGAATCAATGAAGACCTGTCATGTCTAATCCCACTTTTAGAGAATTCAGTGATGAATGACTCTAAAAAGTGATGGATGTCTCTAAATTGCCTTTGTTGCAGTGGTTGGAACCAAGTTAAAGCGGTATTCTTTAACGTTAGTCCAAATGCATTGTATTGCGTGAACATGTCTTCAACTTGTTCTGCCCTCAGTACTTGCTTGAATTCTACGACGTGGTCATAGGGATCTCCTGTCCCATCAAAGTAATTTTTCATTGATTTTACTAATTGTGTGGGTCTCAATAATCTTGTGTGTTCACGTGGTCTAGGTAGAGGAAAATCATCTCTACCACCTGGTATTCCATGATTTCTTTGTCTATCCGCGCTATTGGTGTTCGTGGTTGTTCTATCTCTCCCTATAGGGTGATTGAAGCTCACTTCCGGTCTCTCTTTATTTCCTTCTCTTTGATTTCCATGGGTTGAGGATGTTCCTGCCCCTTGTTGACTTGTATTCATGTTTGTTCTAGATGGAGGGAATACCAATTCACCTCTCCATGTGTATGTGTTTTTAGCGCGCTCAGGCACCACAAAGACTCTTTCTGAAGTCTCATCCAGGTATACAACCTTTCCAGGTGTATCTGGGTCCTTGAATTCATAAATTGTAATGATGCCTATCTCACCAGGGTGTTCCTTTCGGTACCTCCAAAAGGCTTCATCTGTCTCTTTATTTACAAACAACTCGGTGCTCCTGTTATCTTGAGGGATCCACTCTGGGATGAGTACTCTCGTTAATACGGATTTCCCTCTAGGTGTTCTAGGTTCTTCTAATGGCTCTTTTCCTTGAAATTTCGCTTCTGTCTCTAATTGGATTGTGCCAAACTCATTAGTATCGTTTGGCTGCGTACTTAGGACGTACATGGTTCCTTCTTTGTCTATGTAAGCGTCTCTCTCAAATTTCACCACTGGTCTTTCCAATCCAATGGGTTGATCAGGGTTGTGCAGTTGCACCACTTGCCTTTGCAAACCATCCTCATAGATGCGAGCACCTAATCGGTTGGTTCGGAGAAACTCTAATTGCATTCTATAGGGTCCTTCTGGTTTTTCTAGGTATGCGACATGAGTCCCTCCTTCTGGTCTGTCTGTGCTAAATGCCATTTTTGATTCGCTTGATTCTGAGCTCAACTCGTAGGGGTAACTACTATTCAATTGTTGAGCCCAAGATCGAGCAGTGGTTCTTACACTAGCCTCTGATGATCTAAGGCTTCTTCGGTCCGACTTACCTATATGTTTGCCCGATCTAAGGTTCATTAATTTTCTTCCTTGCACACTCGATTACACACTTAGATCGTCAATGGTCCTTTGTGATTACTTTCTTGATTCTTTTTAATTTTCTCTGGATTCTTGTCTTAATATATGCGTCAGGAATTCGACTTTCCGTTATGATTTTGAGTTCTCGTTCCGTCAGACTTAAGTTCTTTTTCTTTAGGTTTTCGTCACACACACCTTTACTTTAAGTCTTAAACTTGAAAGAATTAAGTATCTTGAACTTGAGGCGTTCCTATCGGCGTTAATCCACAACTACCGTTTAGCCTAAGCTAAGAATTGACTGAGGGGGTTGAGTAATCTTCCAACCTCGAGTCGGCTTTTTCTGATTGCTCTGATGTCCTGTTGCCCAAGAAGCCGTGCTTCCCAAGCTTTGCTGTCCTCACTGCCTTACTTGCTTGCCTTTGATTGCCCTTGCTAGACCTGGAAAATTCCAATGTTAGACCAATTCACAAGATGATTAAACACTTGAGTATATACACCTTTTAAGTCCCTTCCCTTTTTGCCCAAATTTTCAATGTGTGCCCCCTGACTTCCTAGTCCCAAACTAGGTGAACCTCAAATTAGCTTATCCAAAAATAGATGTATTCTTTATGAAAAAAACAGTTGAGGTCACGTAGTACTCGTCACGAGCTTTCTAACGAGCTATTAAGCTCAAAAAACGGACTTCGGATGAGAAAGTTATACGCGTTCAGGCCCTGGGGGTTAAAAACTGATAATCTAGTTTTCCCTCAAATATGAGCTAAGGGGTCTCCTATGAGTCTAATGGTCCAAAAATTTCTCAAAAATACCCTCAAAATTGGTCAAAATTGGAGCCCAAAAATTGCGATAGGGGTGGACAATCGCGATGGTCTGGGACAATCGCGATGGTCCAAGCGAACCGTCGCGATGGCGTGGGATTTGGACAATCGCGATGGCCCGAAAAGGCGAACCGTCGCGATGGCTCAAAATGAACGATCGCGATGGCGTGAGGTTGAACCGTCGCGATGGCCCGATCAAGTGGACAATCGCGATGGCGTGGAAATGGACCGTCGCGATGGCGCGGTCAACGGTCAAAGGTGGACAATCGCGATGGCGTAAGGTTGAACCGTTGCGATGGCCCGATCAAGTGGACAATCGCGATGGCGCGAGTCAACGGTCAACGGGGAACAATCGCGATGGTCCGAAGTGAACCGTCGCGATGGTCCGCGATGCGATGGCTTGAGCCAATCGCGATGGTCCGATTTTGGGCTGTCGCGATGGTCCAAAAAATGAACCGTCGCGATGGTCTATAGGGACACGTGGCACTGTCGTGGCGATGGCCTGAGCCAATCGCGATGGTGCGGGGTCCACTGGACAATCGCGATGGTCCAAGTGGACCGTCGCGATGGCTCAAGTGAACCGTCGCGATGGTCCGAAAAAGCGAACCGTCGCGATGGTCCGGCCGAGCCGTCGCGATGGCGTGAGCCTATCGCGATGGTGCCACACAATCGCGATGGTCTGGGACAATCGCGATGGTCCACCAAACAATGAATTTTCAAAATGCAACTGTGGTTCCGTGTATGCGCAGGGATCGCCTACCTCGTGGTGTGGTCGCCCACCTCAAAATCCGAAAGTTGCAGACCATCGCGATGGTCCGCCACACTCGGAAATTTCTGACAGAAAGTACATGTTTTACCTTTTGGAAGCTTTCCTGATGCTCTGAAGCTCTGTACCTGCAAGAAAACTCAAGAAAACACAAGCACACACAAGTGCAAAAACTCTCTCTCGCTCTCTCGCATGCACAAATGAGGGGAAATGAGGTGAATGGGTGGATATGGTGAATTTTCTGATTTTTTTGGAAATGGAGATGATGATGCGATGATGGAGATGGAGTATGGGGAAGGTGAAAGACACTAAAAACTAAGTAAAAACAACAACGAAAACTGAAATTTTTACCTTCCAACGCCACTTCTTGCTATACTCTTACCATCACACATTCGTCCTAGACTCGATCCCCGGCAACGGCGCCAAATTTGGTGTTGCTCTAGCACAATGGTAAATACCACGTTAAGAAGCGTCACCTCCTTAATGTCAATCCGTGGGAGAGGTAGGAGTGATATGAAGATCGTGAACGTGAGATGATGTGAGAGTGAAGGTGAGAAGCACAAAGAAGCACACACACATACACACACACAATGAAGAGACAAGCAAGACACAATGGAAGGTGAGAAAATAGCTCTATTACTCAAGAACACTATTACAAGCTCACACTAGCTCTAAGCTCACACTAGCCAACATGAACCAACCTCAAAAATGAGCTCTCTAGCTCTTTTTATAGTTTCTAGACTAGTTTTGACCGGTTTCACATCTAGTGACCGGCCTAGTTAAAAAATAGGTCCTAGATGCTATTTGGAAGGGTAAACGATGTCTAAAAATAACGAAAATTGGTACGCGCATTCTACCTAAGCTCCTCAAGCTCGAGGACTCCTCGGCTTGCACAAAATGGAGCTATGGATTACAAAATGGGGTTTTCTATGATACATATGTTACAATTAGTGATAACAATCACTGTTGAATGTTTGGAGAATTAATAAGAAATATATTTGTTTGAAAAATTGATCCGCCTGGCTCCCTGCTCCTTCTTTACATGCTTCCGTGGCGTCTGTGCCTCTGGCTGCTTCCAACAGCAAGGTAGAGATCAACCCATGACTGACCCTCATGAAGCTCTAGGTTATCCCATAGCCATGTGCGAGGCTTTAGGTGAACGGTCCCATAAGATAGTTGATCGATGACCTTTTGTGACCCTAGAAGTAGGACAAGGAGAGAGTGCAAAGACCGTGAGAGCTTTAATTGATTCAGGAGCAGCCACTAGTGCAGTTCGGCTTTCTTATTGCCAACGATTGCAATTGAAGGTAAAACCCCTAGAAGCATATCTGATAGGATTAGGAGGTGTAGAAACCCCTTGCATGGGAGAGGTGGAGCTTCCCCTCTACATCCAAGAGGTCCTAATATCAGCAAAAGTGTTAGTATGTGAAGACGAGGATCTTACCAAACCTCTTGTCTTGGGCCAAGACTGGATCTATGATCATGCAGTCAACCTCAACCTAAGAAGTGGACTTCTTCAGGTTTGGGCAGGCCAAAGCTGCCTTACGATTGAACTAGAAAATCAAGCTCCCAAACCATTAGAAAAGGCACCAACTCCTGGTCCCTCCAAGAACCCACATGAAGATAACAATGTTGTTCTTGTCCAAAGTTCTATGGTGCAGAGGATTGTCACTCTTGCCGAAGGTACAGAAGTCAATGAGGAGTTCCCATCTATTCCAAAGAAGAATCTAAAGGGGAAGGCTCAGCAACACACGACACTGAGGAGACCGATGATCAAGAAGCATGCGCACCAACCTAGGCAATATGAAGTACCTCTTGGCATAAAGAAGATCTGGGTGCGCAAGGGGGAAAGAACCATGGCTCCAGAGGTAGGTTCTCAGAAAAGCATCAAGCGAGCCACACCGTCAAGGACTAAAACGAAGGAGTTTCCTAGGCAACACTCTTGACATACCACTTCTATTTGGGTCCCTAAGCGGTCAATGAAGGCTATTCCCAATGCTAGACGGATATGGGTGCCCAAGGCCTGCTTACAAGCCCAAATAGCTTCACCTCCAGTCACTAGCTTGAATCAACACTCACAAGTACTCTTGGCAAATAGCTCAAGGAAGATACCTACACCTCACACTGCTACACCTTCGGTCGAACCTAGACATGTTTGGAAATGGGTGCCCAAAAGGTCCCAAATCCAGCACAATCTAGTTCATAAATCTTTACCTATCATTAGCTCTAAGAGCTACGAATCCTCTATCAAAGTTTGGAGAGTTAAACCCTGTATCAAACCCCCTGACCCCATTTTGTAAATCCATCCACTCTGAGGTAGGTGCATTATGAGAACATTGCATATCCCACGTATGCATCTAGGATGACATGAACCACTAACCACCACTCAAATCTATCACAACCACTTCACCTCTAACCACTAACCATCTGGATTGTCATGTTAGTATTGTGGAGGGAACACCAATACATCCTGTTTCCTATGCAACACTAATGTGCCCTTCTTCTTCTAGCAGATAAGCATAAAAAATCTCATGGCGACAGCAGCAGGCACGAGCTCTCAGGCAGGCCCTAGTACTCAAAACAATTGGGATACCATGCCCGTGGAGGCTCCACTGACAGCGAGGCCTGAAGAGTTGCTGAATGTGTGAAGAATTCCCATCTCGGATCCACTGAGTGGCCTAACAGAAAGAGTGAAAGGACATTCTCATTGGTTCAATGAGATGCCAGGAGATTTGGGAGATGCAGATCATATCTGGGAGTCCAAGTTGGAATTCAGAGGAGTTTGGTGGACCTTTCAATTCTTCACATGAGAATTTGAAGCATTACAAAATGTAGCTTCTCTTCAAGATATCTGGCAGAAGGCGGGGTTACAGGATTATTTTAGTGCATCTCTGCGTAAACCTGATTTCCTTAGGTGTTATTACTTGATTGCCACTTTGAAAGCGATAGGAGACAAAGATCATTCAAGCACATTCCTGGTGCCCTCTTTATCGAACCAGGAGGAAATGAAAAAGTTTGAGTTGAACATCACCTTAATCAGGGAGGCCCTCCAGATGTATGGCACCCATGTACCCTCCGATCGAGATCCTTTGATATCGGAGTCTATGAAGAACAATAAACTCAAGAAGTTGAAAGAAATGTGTGCTCTCACCCCGAACATTGCTATACCATTGCGAATGTGTCTTCAACATTTTGCATTTCCAGTGCAAGACCGATTCACACAGCCTCATAAGAAGATCTGGTATGGGTTATACCTAGCGGAGACTGAGAGCTTACCTATCAAAATGCCAGTGTGGATCCTTGACCAGTTATATGAAGCAGGCAAACGAGGCGTGAGAAAGCCTACTCTGAATGGTTGTTGTGCGATTACAAGAATTATCTACAGATGCCTTGCCTATGATGTGCCGATTGCACGGGCCCTTAAGTACTCACAGTTGGAATTCTTCCAGGGGCGAAAATCAGGGGTTCAACCCACTAAAAGAATGCGTGGATCACTTTCACAGGTTCTAATTCCTCGCGAGGTCTCCACAAAAGCCTCCTGTAGAGAAGAAGAACAAGTAGCCCCTTTCACGATCCACCTCCAAGGACCACAATCAAGGGGCATGGTACAACCCACTCCATCAGCACCTCCACTACCCTCGGATGCTGAGCTGGCATCCATGGCTACATTGGGAGAGGATACATCCTTCGACTTTGAGAGATTTTTGCAAACAACACACTTGTCTGAGAGTGAATTCTTTTCTGACAATGACGGTCCAGGATCATCACCCCAGAGAAGGACCACATAGCGCGGCACGAAGAGTACATTGGGAGGATGAGGCACAACACACTCAGGCGGGAAGCACACATGAACAAGAGGAGATGCAGAGGAATGAACCAGAGGAGAGTGAGGAGGAAGCCCCTGCCTACACGGCACAACTCAAACGTCTCTACAAGACAATCAAGCAGGTACAAAAAAGACATAGGCTATCAGAAGAGGCAAATAGAGCACTGGTGAACCAGATGCTGCAAGCGGAGAATGTCGACCCTCATTTTGTAGAATCATTGAATCTTTTGGCAGATACCTATGGAATAGTGGAAGCCATGAGGACCATGGTATACCGTAATACCACTCAATATGACCAACAAAGGATCGATACACGACCGCGAAGGGGAAAGATGATTCAAATGGAAGTCTCTACCTCACTTCCTACCACCACTCCAGAAGATGTTCACATGGCCAGCCCAACTAACAGTGATGAACCAGATGTAAATATACAGATACCATCTCCACCATCACCTCCCATCTAGCCCTCAGAACCCCTCACCACTAGCCTTCCTGAACAACCAATATCCACCCACAGTGAACCCATACGACACACCACCATTTCTCCATCCTTCCCTTTACCTACATCCACCAGTTCCAACCAATTTTTCAAACCTCATATAGGTCATCCTGCCACCCATCAAACCATCATAGGTCACCCTTCTTTTCAACCAGCTCTTGGACAGCCACATGTCCCTACCCAAACACTAACACACCCATTTCCCTACACCACTACATTTCCGACTTACCAACCCCTACCCACTATGCCCCTCTTAACCTCCTCAGAACCAACACAAACCACCCTACCTCCATTCTTGGCAAAACTTGTAAATATAGTTCAACAAATTGAAAACCATAATAGAAAGTCCCTTTCCCACCCCACCTCCCCCACATTCACGGCCACCACTAACACACCACCCACCATTCCAGTGTTCACGATTCACACCTCACACACAATCACGTCCGATCCCATGGACATTTCACCATCCACAGGACCACCTACCACCACTGTTGTTCCAACATCATCACAGTTCACTTCACTCACGTCACCATTTCCAATCACTCTAGGCACAACATCTACTTTTCCCTTCCCCATTTCCCTACCCCTTGCATCTTCCACCTCTACCCTTGCATCCACCTCATTTAGTCAGGCACTAGACACTATGTTTGAAGCGGCCGCCCAGCTTAAACAAGAATACAGATTATTGGAAGAAAACAATAAGGAGCTGTGTACTCTGTCATCCCATCTCCAGGCACGAGTCAATGCCTTGGAATTGAGTAATGCAGCATTACAACAAGAAGTTACCACCCTCCAACAATCGAATGCAGAGCTTGAAGCCAAGTATACAGAGATGGGTAAGGCTATGGAAGAACAACTCAGAGACCAGCTGGCCCGCAATGCTAGACTACAAAGAAACATGGCCTTACTTTGCCGCCACTTAGTAGCTGCTCAAGAAGAGAACAGAAGACTACAGCAACAAAACCAGGAGAACTTAGAAGCAGCCATTGAAAACACCCCAGGGGCACCTATAGACCCTGCAAAATTCCAAGCTATTCCCTCATAACACATTCAGCAAGTGTTAGAAGATTATGCGACCCTCTTGGAAGCACACGACCAACTGGCAGACCAGGTAAAGGAACTCCAAAGATCCCAAGTGCCCCCACCACACCCAACAAAACCTAAAGAGATGGTCAACGCTGTCACTTCACCAGGGCCCGAATCTTCAACGGCCAATGAGGTACTTGAGCTACGCCAACAAGTCACAGAATTAAAGATTAAGTTGTTACAATATGAACGACCCTCCTCTCCACCCGATCAACCAACAGAAGAGGAGGCCATTGCCATTCCAGTGGAAGATACATTTGAAGATAATTATGAGCCTCAACCTCTTCCAGGAGGCAGAATCACTGACGAAGGACAGGACACTTATGAAGAACCCCCTGCTGCTTGGATGAAACAGGTAGAAGAAATGGGGCCAACTCATGAGGAACGTATCTCCACTCAGATGCTGGCCATGAGAACCATTGAGGAGACCATACTCAAATCTGAATATTTCATGCACTTGGCTCCTAGGCGGTTGATAACCAATTCAGAGTTACAATATAAGCCCTACTTTGTACTGTTGGCGGACTACAATGCTGAGATCAAATGCATAACCAACAAGCACCCCACCTTCGCAACACAGTTTGAACCGGAGGACATTCCAGAGGCAGCCCGAAAAGGTGCCATATTCCAACCTATCTGGAGGCAAAAATTACTTGAGACCTATCCGGAAATGCTACGAACATGGGATCACGCTCCCATGCATTTGAAATATAACCCTTGCTTTGGGCCAGTGCAGAGAAGAAGATCGTGGAAAGCATTTTCTATAAAGGTTTAGAACAACGCAAATTGCAAACAATGGCTGAATTACCCCTCCATTGCACCCCCAACAGGCACGCCAACAGTAGCATACATGATGGCCACTATCAGACATTGGATGCCACGACTTCACCCAATGCCAGATGTA